>JAQFZP010003237.1:0-10817 GCA_034695745.1 Geophilus truncorum | reverse complement strand
ATGTGAGCAAAAAATGAAAAAGTGACCAAATGGTAAGTGTATAGTCTTACCATTTGGTCACTTCTCAGCCAATTTTTAAACTTTCTCAAATCACTTCTGTTTATATTAAAAAATTTAGATCTTGGTGCAAGAGGTTTAAAAGATATCGCATGCATAGGTCTAGCCCTGATAGATTAGTAGATGTGAAATACATAAAATAAAACTTTTTAATGCATCTTAAACTTTCTACAAACTTTCTGAGACAATTAATAAATATTTTTGAAATTTATTAAAAATATGTTAAAGATTGAAGTGATGTGCTGTTGAGATGATGTGATAAAAAAGTGATTGTTAAATAACATTTCAAACTAATATTGAAAAGTTATCCTCAATTTTGCCAACCAGTTTGGTATTGTATCCAAGAAATACTTCAGTCGTCATTATTTTTGTTTCAATGCAAGTAAATCCCTAATAGTAATAGATATTTTTCAAATTTTCCAATTTTTTCGTTCTTGGTAGTTTTCTCTGCAGTGCTTTAATTCTTGTTGATAAACTATAATTGAAAAAAAAAATGTTTTTAAGTAAATGACAAACACAATCAAACCGTTTAAAATGCATTTAAACTATTGCCTTTGCCTCAATGTTAGCGTAAAATGTAATCAGAATTAACGTTAGAGATACTTCACTTTCCTTACATCCTAATTTAAAAAAAAATCGTTAATTTCAACATATTTACCACTGATTTACCACTACGAACGAAATATTTACATTATAACTTTAACCACTAGATGCCGCCACAATCTTATCTCATCAAAAACAGCTCAATCACATTGATAAAAACTCACGAGCAAAGCTAGAACATAAAACCACTTACAATTATACAAAAAACTAAGCATTGTAAAACTCAAAATTCTAAAAGAAAAAAAAAATGTAACATATAAATAAGTTATTTTATAAAATTGTATATACAAAAATTGAATTATTTTATCAATTCGATCCATTAGACATTACCTTCACTCACAAAACCTTAATTAAAATTCCAACCAAAGTAAATTGTTTACTCCACTTGTAGCTTTCGATAATATAAACTCGATGCATTGTGGGATCGAGCCACACTGCACAGCACCGTAGCTCACTCATCAGTTGCCAGCGCAACCTGCTCCCGGCGTGATGCTGCTTCACAGCTGACATCGACACGTGCGTCTCGACATCTCACCAAATTGCGGACTTAAATTCGAATCTAACCACCACCAACAACAGTGCGAGGATTAAACACAGAAACAACATTTAAAACCCTCAGTTTCACAGCAAAAAATAAGAGTAAGACTTTTTCATTCATTAATTACTTCAATTAAATTAAATTTAAAAAAATACACGACATTTTATTTTATAAGCAATCAAAATTTAGTTCTAATTAAGAGTCATCTCGTGATTAATTTTGAAAATTCAAGTCAGTTTTAAGTGTGTTTATTTCTTAACAAATTTCTCGTTAATGATTACTTTCATCTCATAAAAGCCAATAAGATTCTCCACGAGGACTGTCACCTATAAAACCTAGGTAAAAGCGTCGTAAAATTCGTGTTCCTCTCTTGCAGACTTCTAAATAAGATGGGGAATTTATTGAACAGCAATTTCCAATTAATCAATTGCAGCATCAGTTATTAAAATGTGGCAACGAATTGCTGCGGGTTGCAAATTCAGTTTCGGTGCAAAGCAAACAAGCCGCAATAGTAGTTTCAGGCTGAATCATTACTTGTGGCTCATTAGTGGTACCCGGAGGAATGTGTTGTATGGTGACTTTGCTCCCAGAACTCCGATGATGTATTTCGAGATTTTCGCATTCTTGTGTCTGTTTATCATCACTTAGTCGTTGCAACGCAATTTAGTGAGAGTTGCAAAAACAACTTAAAAACAACTTAAAAAGAACTACATTTTTTTTCCCAATTTTATAATATTCTAAATGCAATTTCTATTACATTATTTATTTATGTGTTTTAAAATTTGCATCGCATCTCTTTAAAAACGAAAACTGCCGTAAGTAATAAGTCGTGTTCCGCAATTACTTTAAGCAAATGGAATCTCTAATGGCATTTCTTCGTTTTTTTACGCATTTAAAAGTTTAGCTATCAATGTCCACTCTCCCCAATGAGAGTTAAAATAAATGGCCTTGAGCTGAAAGTGTTCAGTTACTACTAAACCACCCAACAACTAAATGCAATTGAGTTTTAACTTTAAACCATCAAAACTGATAAATCATAAACTGAAATTTAATAACTATAATGTATTAATCAAATTAAATCTCGCATTCAAGAATAATGGGTAACAAGTGTAAAAATCAAAATCACTGTGACCTTTTCAGCTATTGCTCGTGGCATTCACGTTTTCATTTGCACTTGCTAACACTTAACATTTTCCAGTTTTTAAGTGGAAAGTTTGTAGTCAGACTAAAAGCGATAAAAAGTTTGGTCGATTTATATTTTTGTTTATTCAACTATAAACTGTTGTTTTAACATTTCAATTCGTTCCACACGATTTGTTTAGATAATGCAATTAAATTCTCGAGAAAAGTCATCGCGTCACTCGATCGGTGGCAGTGTCTTAAGTTAACAGTGGAATTGTAAGTGAAATTTAATGAGGTGCGTAATAAGAATATTAATGTCTTTCGACTACGAGTAATCGAACAAAATTTGAGCCGATAAAACTGTCAGCTCAAAGAGACTGAAGAGAAAGAGGATTAATTTCCTCATATTTCTCTCCCGCATTGAACAAATTCTTAAAACTGTGCGAACACACTGATTGCTCCATAAAACAACTCTCCATTCTTCTCGACCAATTGATTTTAGCCCCGTCTTTCCTCGTGGAAAACGTTAAAACGCCATTCTAAACGCACGCGTTGACAAGGGCATTCGAGATAACGTCAATCCTGATGCTTTCACCTTGTTTACACATTATTTCTCGAATGGGCGACGACTTCAAAGCTTTAGCCTCCTCTGGCATTACGTCGAAATAGAATTTCCGTAATAGGAAATCTGGTCATCGTTCTTCACTTGGTCCACTCTCATCTCGTTTCATTCATCGAGAATAAAACCGACCACATTGCGGGGGTAAATCCCGTTCCGTTGATTTATCATTGCAAAGTTTAAAAGTTTTCAAAATGAAAAACGGTTGCAAAAATCCAGAGTGTTTCCACATCATGAATAAATAAAAACACGTGGATATACAAGCTGAGATTTTTCTGATGAATAATGCAAAATAGATGCTTTATTCTTTTTTTTTTCCATCTCGCCTTAAATGCATTTGCCCGTCACCGTTGGTAAGTAAAAATAGGGAAATGAAATAGAAAAAGATACGAGTGCTGAATCTGTTGTCAAACTGAAAAATTCATAAAAGGTTAAAAATTGAGTGAATTAAATTATTAAATTCGCTTTTATATCTTCTGGTGGTTTTTAATGCTCGTCTTTTGGTACAAGAAAAATACGTAAACACATAAAAATTGATGTTGACTGAAAAACTCGCGCAAAAGTCATAACTTTAAAGAGTCTTGAGCGTTTTGAAAATTTTAAAACTGTTAAAAAACTATAAAAAGCGGATCAATATTTGTTTTCATTTTAAACGAACAAGGACTAATTAAAGTTTTCACAGAAGTGCAGTAAAATTAACACGTGGGGCAATTTGCCGTTATTAAAAGAACATACAGCTGTTTGCTGCATTTGTTTACTTTAATTTGGACCAGATTAATAGCCGAAGCAAACTTATCCCGTGACGTAAGCTCGCTCAATTCACTCTTAATGAGCACATCAGTCTTTCTCTTACAACTTACAAAGACCATTCCTTGTTTCTATTACAGAGTAAATCGATTTGCAATTACTCAATATCACCAAGTCTGGTACGGCCCAATAAAAATCAAATGACACTAATAAATCATTAACTAAATCTTGACTTCATTCATGCCCTGACCCCTCACGCCTAAGAAGGAAATAAATAAATAAATATTTTATGATTGTTGACATTATGGTAATCTAAAATCAATTAAAAAGTTCATAAAGAAAATGACTGTTTTCAAAGAATTACTGTATGCAATTTTTTTTTTGTTTTGGTAGGATTAAGTTGTCAACTCGTGAAATTTCCATTACTATTGCATTGCCTAAACATTCTTCTGATAAATCCCCGGTCATGAAATAGTAAAATATCACCGCATGGGAGATAAATGGCGAAAGGAAGAAATAGAGATACGGTATTGGAGAACAAACGATTTTATCAAACTGGCAAATCTCGTGTAAAGAGATTGCAACCAGCATCATCTCAATCGTTGAATCCTTCAACGCACAGATAAGCAACGAACAAATGAGAATCCCCTTACAAATCCGACGATAAGCGCAAAGTTTATACAAACAATCCTTCGTGCCCGTTTCCCTTATCGCGCTGCGATTTCATCAAAATTCAAGCTAAGTTCTCCACATTTTTTTCTCTCCTCTTTTCTGACAAATTTCACTGACATGACATGTGACACATTTTAAACCACTGACCGCACACGTCAAGGAAGGTAGCTAAAAATGTGGCTCGTGGCGACTGCAAAGTGCAAATGGACGTGTGCGAGCGAATGGTAGTCGTTCGTCAACGCTTCAAGTCTTATAAAGACAAATTTCATGGAAACGTGATTTTTTTTTTGTTTAAAATTAAAATGTGGTACATTTCTTGTACCCTTTTCTGTATCCTCAACTTGAACTAAGGCACAGAAGGAGTGACAGGTGGTGGTGTTTATGCTAAAACACGCTCAATATAGTACTCTTACTGTAACCAGAGACACCTGGTGTTAAAGCATTGGCCCAGCTTTGAGCACAATTTGGCCCAAGAGACCATTTTCTAAATCCCAAAAATAATCTAAAAATTTCTTTCCCTTAATTTCCCAGCATAAATCTTTGGTTAGGCTGCACCACAGTGCGCCATATCCTTCTCGTGGCCTAAGAAACTAATATGACCTACAAGTTATCTTTCTTCGTTCCTTACTTCTTGATTTTATGTTTCTGCCTTTAATTTTTTTTTAATTGCACTAATTTCAAGGCTAACATTTCAAAAACTTCACTTCCACACTTTGATGCTGATAGTTGCAGTCAAGAAGAATCGGGTAAATGGTGTGATAAAATCAATATTGATTTCTTCAGAGAATCTCCCAACTGAGTGGAGTTTTTCAATCGAGCTGATTGCACCTACACTTCCCCATTCCACCACTGTGGGACACTCAAATAGCAACAAGACAGCAGTAATTCAAAACACAAGTCATCCAAACCAAATAACTCGCATTCCCACCTTTAAAACACTTAAAACTCAGTTGCACATTCGGAAAAAAAAGTCACCCTTCAGACATTTCTCAAACCGCTTCGTATTTTGCACACGAATTTGTTTGATATAAGAACGACACCAATTTAAAAGCAAATTGCTTTAACTCGTCACTGTCTATCCTGCAGGAATTGCATTATCAAATTTTTTTGTCTGCAGCACTGGAAATATGGAGATGTAAACCAAATTAAATTTGTATCCAACGAAACATCAACTTCTTGACAAAGTCGTGAAGCACGGAGCAAATAAACGTGAAATATCTTTATTTGGATTAAATTTGCAACTTTTAAAGGACGTCAAATGTGATGTTTGTCATCTGTGTAAATACTTTTGGCACTTTTCGTCACAAGAAAAACATAAAAAGAAAAAGTTCCAAGCCGTCAAATCAACAACTGGTTCGCCAACTTTTGTTTGGCTACCCCATTTTCTCGCTTCGAATCGCACTCTGCGGTTATGCAGAGAAAGCCACCTCTAGTCTGCGGTTGTCCATCGGCACCAGCCAATTGCAAATCCGTCAAAAACGCCTTTCACAAGAGCTGGACAAAGCAAAGAAGATCCTTAAGGGATAATAAAAATAAAAGAAGGCAAAGTCAGCTTGGAAGTGACATAGGGATTTCAGAAGTGTTTGTGGTTTCTGATAAAATGCATCTGACAAAAATGTCAAACTTAAATCATGGTCATTTCATAGAGATCAAATAGATTTTTTATTTTACTCTTAGTTAGTCTTAGTACATTGAAAAATACAATTAAGTCAAGCAACCTGTTGCTGCATCTCAGTCTTAATCGAGTTGCTAATTGTGTCTGAAAAATTAAAACACTAGCTTCGGTAATGAGGAAATTTTCAAGTTGAAGTATTGAGCTGTTTGTTTTAGGCCTAAATCTAAACTACTAACTTAACCGGTCCATAACCAACCATAGGTAAAAACATACATCTCACACAACTTAAATAGGAAATTTTTTTTCTATTCAAGATATTTTTTTTGAGTTTATGCATATTCCACGTTCTGCCTAAATTTAGTGTAAAAAAATATTAATAATAAAGTTATAGCCTTTGCAATTTTTCTGCCCCTTAAAATCCTATGAGACTTTTTTGATTAGGCTTTCTGCTATTGCTAATGACTAATGAGGGATTAAAAGTTTTATTAGGTGCGTTCAATTTCGTTAAGACAACGTCACTTAACTGCCTTAACTGTTTTATTTTTAAGTGACTTAAGAAAAGGAAATAACATCACTTTAAGTTAAGTTTTCCTTATGTACCTTAACGAAACTAAACGCACCTATTGTGTAGCAACCTACTTTCAGTATTTCTGCTAGAAGGAATAACACAGCAGAGGTCAAGCAAGAAAAGAATAATCCTGATTGATTATATATACCTCTCTGTGGCAGTAACAAACATTATACGGTATCCAATTTGACTAACGTCAATTCAGCTCTGAGGTTATATTTTTACTTATTGGTGATAATGCGCGTCGATTTTCGCGACCCAGTAATGGGAAGAGTTAATTAATTTTTTCGACAGTTTGAAAGTGTCTAATTTAAAAAAAATCATAATTACACGAGACCTCAGGTAACGCAAATGCTAGTTGCTTTACCAATATTCGACTCAGTCCTTAGCGACATTTTATTGTTTCATTCAATTTTATCTAAACTCACACGCCTTATACAGATCGATTGTGCACGTGCGAAAGCCGTCCACTCGAGTTATGTTCCGTTATCATCCCACGATAGGAAAGTGGCTGGCTTTGAGTGGCTCAGCCGTTGACCATCTGTTGGTGGTCAGTGTTAGCTTTAAATTTAGACATTGATATTCCTGACAGTTGTCATGGCGATGAGCAAAAAAGGTACATACTACACATACATAAGAAAGAAAGTGCTGGAGCCGTGTGAATCTCAGAGGAGATGTATTTCATGGAAGATAAAAAAGACTGTTTCCATCTTCTCACATCTATTTGACAGATACTCTAAAATTTTACTATTCAACTTGAAGGTTCGAAGGAATAAATAATAAATATTTTGCTTTCGTATTGTGAATTTCTTGTTTTGACAGGATGTGCAATTAGGTTAAAAATTGTTTCGTTTGAAACCTGATATTTGACAAGTTGGCGGCTCATTACATTTTCAAATGTGTTATTGCGCATGAAGAAGGCCAAACTCATTTAACAAAAAATACTTTTTACAAACCAAAAACATCATTTACATGTTTTGAAAAATTTTTAAACCAATACATATTTACCACTTTTTAATAAATATTAAATCTGTACACATCAATTACCTAAATTGCCAAAAAAAAAAAAAAAAAAAAAAAAAAAAAAAAACAATTCACTTATTGCTTCCCATTCGATGCGCTCCTTGAATCAAAACCACCAACACTTTAAAACTTTTCCAATAATATTAATAACAAACACCAATCTTACCTTTAAGCTTCATGATTTATGACTGTTGACTCGAATTAGACAGTAAACACATTATTTCCTGACATTTCCTAAAAGAAAAAGAAAAAATAATTAATAACCGGCTTCCATTTTTCAACATCTCAACTATTTACAAAAGTTACAAGTTCCACAAAATACTTTATCGGTTTCATTTCCCAGGAGTTAACAATTTTCAAACCAAAAATTTAAAACCCCTGTTGACAGAAAGAAGAAAACAGCATTTCTAAAGCTTTTCCCCACACTTTAATAAGAGTACCGGTAGCAATTCGAGTTCACTTCGAAAACTTACTTTAAGTCAAAACTTTGAAATTGCGAATTAAGAGTTTCAACTGTTTATTGATTCCAATTTCCCTCGCCAGCGTCCATAACCATAAACTTTGGTAATCCTATCGAATATGTCAAGAAATGAAGCGTGACGAATCGTCCGATTCGATCAGGCTTAATCCTCTTCGATAGGTCCAATATAAAATTAATCACTCAATTTCAACGTCGCAATCCTCTTATAAGTCTCGCTGTCACATTCGTGAAGATATCCTGCTTTTCTCGTCACTTACCCTCTGCCACACTTTTGCTATTGGCTGCTTATTTTTCTTGCTGACAGCGCACCGACACCTGACCACCCCGAACGCAGCCAGAAATTCATGCATAAATGTGATCCCTAATCGATTGGCAACCTGAAAGGATTGTTTTAGGCAAATTGGAGTGCTGCGGTACTCGGGATCAGCAGAAGGAAATTACACCGATCGAATGAAATTTTCATGATTTAAAGATTAAATTCACTCAAACGTAACAGTGTCATTATGTCGAGTTAAAGTACTCTGCCCCCTAGCGGTGAAATTTAGCACTTGAGGTTTATTTTTAGATTTTTAAAGATTTTTAATTGTGTATTTAGATGTAGGTGCTAAACAAATGTAGCCATCACTTTTAATTAAAACCATTTCTTGGTAATTACATTTATAAAGTGGGTATTTAATGCGAAGAGAAATGGCCAACTGTGAATGTCATGTTATTCATTTTCAATTACATTCCAGCTTTATAAAACCGGAAACTTGAAGAGATTTTTTGATGCGTTTCTATGTTTTATTTTCAGCCAAACGTGAGCCAGATATACTGATGGCGCTCTGGCCAACTTTACTATTTCAGTGTTTCACTGAAATCTTTCTTTACCTCATAATTTTCAAATAAAAAAGTTATAGTTTCGTCCAATATGTTATCTGATATAAAGTGGACAGATCTCACCAAAAGAAGGTTACAATTGATATTCTTGCTGTTAGGAATTGTTGACAGCTTACAATTTTGTTAATTTAGTTTTTTTTTTGACATTTCAAAGAAAGATCAATTTTTATTGGAGTTGAAAACATTTAAAAAAAAAATTAAGTGTCTCAAATAACTAGTATAAATAATTGAATTTTCTTAAATATCTTGTGAATTATTCAGCATAGAAAATTAGTTTTAAAAAATTTCAGGTAAAAAAAAATATTTTTTTTGATAAACTGTGAAGATTTTTGTAGTTCACCTTTAAAAGTAATATTTATAGCCACTGAAGAAGAAAAAACTAAAAAAAAGAACAAATTGGTGCAGTGAAGATAAATTATTAACATGTCACTTTTGACTTTTATAAAACTTTTTATTTCTCTCTTCTCTTTGATGCCCTGAATACTGATTCCATTAAAGTTCCAATTCATTGCGGATATCAATCCACTTAAGCTGTGTAAGCCCAGAAACTCTAAAGTCTTTTAACAGGCATTTTCTTAAGTACACTGCACTAACTCTCTAAAAGCTTAATATCCTCTCTTCAACATGTAATTCCTAAGTCAGCCTGGAAATACTGACATTTCATTTCACAAACTATTGTAAACAACATTGAGAAAACTTAATTAACTTGTCGGCTTGTCACAATATGGCACATTTCCAAAGCAGTGTGTCAATGCAAAACTCACTTAGAGCAACTTTAACACTTTGACTCCTCCAATGGTTGCATATATTAAAAAAAAAACCACTTGTAATTAATTTTATTATGCAAATTCTAGTGTAGTTAATATTGTAAATCCCTATTTTCAATATGAAATTTATGCATTCTACATACAAGAAAGGATTTTTCTACTTTTCCAACATTGAAAGATATTTTTTTGACAAAATAGTATTTCAAAAATCAATAAAAATGCTTCTGGTATAAATATTACATTGATGACACCCCTTAGCCTAAAATCAAGAGCTTAAATCTGATTCCACTCACATTTTTATCATCTCTGAAAAAAATAGGAAAATGTCCTTCAGCAGTTGAGATCAATGTCAAGAAGTTGCTCACCAATGCTACCTTACATACTGTACATAACCAAAATTCTCCTCTTAAAGAGATTTGGTGTAAAGATGAAAAGATTTTCCTTTTGGCATTTACAAAGCCTTAGCTAGAACCAGGTTCACATTAACCTAATCATAAGCCATAAAATGAGTAGCAAGCTGTAAAACACTTATCTTAACTGAAAATCAGGGCTTTCTTTAAAACTAATCTTTATTTCATCTAATAAATTAACAGAAAAAATTGATAAGATGAAGCTAGAATTTGCATTCCTTTACCTTACCTACAATACATAAAAATATATCGACTTTTGCTACCTCAGAGCTGAAGCATTGTTAGTCAAGTTGGGTATAATTCCTATCACTGCCAACAGAGGGGGTATACTTAAACAAATCAAGATCTTACTTTCCTTTCTTGACACCTGCAATGTTAACCTTTTAAGAGAAACACTGAAAGTAAGTCAATACACACTGAAACTTTGAATCCCCCATCGTGCCACACCAGGCAGCCTAACAAAGAAAATCTTATAGAGGATTTTAAGGGGCAAAAAATTTGCAAGAGCTATAACTTTATTATTAATAGTATTTTTTAATTCAAAATTGACCAGAACGTAGTACATTGGAATATAAGCAAATTCTACAAAAAAAAAACTTTTATTCACAAGAAAAAATATTTCCTATTCATGTTGTATGCAATGTACAGGGTGTTCCAAAAAGAAGGTAACAAAACTAAAAATTAATAAAAAAAAAAGTAATAGTGATGCAGTATTG
>JAQFZP010003236.1:0-10822 GCA_034695745.1 Geophilus truncorum | reverse complement strand
ATAAAAGAATTACCTTGTTCTAAAATCCCTTTAAACTTTAAAACATTAATATAAGTAAATAAGTTGTGATTTTGTTGATTGAAATGGAAGTTAGAGGTGACTAGTGACTAACTAATTTACAAAGTATGAATAAAACAAACAACCACTTTTACAAGTATACTTAACTTCTTATCTGAAATTTGAAATTGCAATATTAGACTTACACCAGGTACCATTAATGCTGACAATTGTCACATTTTTCAGAGATCCTAATTGGAGCACTTATGCTGTGGAAACAAACTTAAATTTCCTCACCAATAAATGATTCTTAGTCTTCACAATCACAAATTACAAATTCATCGTCAGAATCAACCAAATCATCATCTGAGACTCCGTGAAAGTCTGCATCAAAGCATGCAAACATTACAGCACTTTGAATAAAGATCGTTTGCAGTGAAAACAACCCAATAAGTTTGCTGGGATTTTAAGGGGCAAGATTTTTTATTTCAAAATAACTTTTTAAATTGCTTTCTAATCAGTATGAAAAAAATTAAAACCGTGTAAACCAACATTCTGAACATGTATAGAAATAATCAGAGTTTTTAAAAATAAAAAAAATAAAAAAATTGTATTCACAACTAAAGCTTGTGACATTTGTTACATACAGATTAGGTCATTAGTTCTGCTTTACAAATAACATTCCAGTAATTTTTATTATGCACATGATTGGCTCTTTATTGCATCTTTTTATGGCTTTTAATCCTGTTTTCCAACTGTTGCGCCTTTGAAAGAGACTTTCTAGATTAAGATTAGGTTTAAACCTTTTATTTGTTCTTAGTTAAGCCTATATTTTGTCCCTAATAGTTTAAGCCTTTTAGTACATGATCATTGTTATGGCGTGCTTCCTTAATTGATATATATCATCATTCTTGATTGTTACTCACAATGATGTTATGCTATTGTTGTAAGGTTTCTTTGCAACTGAAATATCATTATTAAATCAGTAAAGCATTAGCTTTGCTCAAGGCAACACCTCTTTCTTTATTCTCTCTCTCTCTTGGTTTCTTTTTTTTCTTCTTAGCCCTAACTTAAGGAACTTAGCTTTTTAACCTCTGGCTTCTTCTTTACTGCTCTAATTCTAACATTAGTTACTAGTGGGCGCGATCTGCTTGGCTGATCAGACTTCCAACTTCCAACATTTTTCATAAACCTGCAGTCAGTAGAGGTTTGGCTCTACTTAAGGGAAGTTGTTTTGTTTCTCTTCTTTTTCTCTTGTTGTTGGTTTGTTGGTTTTTTCATAAAGTAAAAATTTTGCATATACTGTACATTTGAAATAATTTATTAACATAACATATTAACATGAAATTTTTACATTGAACATCCTATCTCTTATTCTTATTTTTAGTTTTATATTTACGATTTATTTACAGGATTAAAGGTAGATGTAGACAGTAGACTTAACATAACAATACAAACAAGTTAACTCTCAACTTTTAAATGAATTTCAACTATCCAGAACTCACTGCTACACACCAACAACTAACTTCAACCACAACTGAATATAACTGCACCAGGTTGATGATTTGATTTGAAACACTATTCATATTTTTATTTTACACTCACTCTTGTTTTGAAAACCATTATCACACAACAGGATATAATTGACTGCCAACACTTTTCCTCACTTCTATGACTTATCTTACCAACTGCATTTTATACTCGCAAGAAAAAATCACAACTTTTTTTTTTAAATAATAAATTTCTTTTATCCGGTACCTTTTTTTGGAAGTCCTCGTCCGAAACCGTTTCTTGGTTTTCGACCATTTTTAAGCAGCCTAATAGCTGGATTAGGAATGTGACTCGTAGTACCATCTTCATACCATGTTGCAAAAAAAAAAGCTTCAAAACACTTAAAAAAACTACTCACACAACACAATCCAGAAACACTTTTTTTTAAATAATAAATTTCTTTTATCTGGTACCTTTTTTTGGAAGTCCTCGTCCGAAACCGTTTCTTGGTTTTCGACTATTTTTAAGCAGCCTAATACTTGTAGCTGGATTAGGAATGTGACTCGTAGTACCATCTTCATACCATGTTGCAGAAAAAAAGCTTCAAAACTCTTAAAAAAAACTACTCACACAATCCAGAAACACTATTAAATATCATATTCAATCACCACACAGTAGTAAAAACAACATAATTTTAATCGTAAATAAATGGCAACCATGAACATAACACTAGAAATACAATTGAAATCCTAATTTATCGTTAAACTACTGTATCTTATAAACACATATCCCATACACCCATTGGTTAACAGTACACAAACTATCTACGCTTTCTTAAACTATCTCTCTAGTTTATTTAGAAATACATATACAGTATATATATATAAAATGTACGAGATTACACTGCAACTTACAAAATTGTGTGTTAATGAGGTGATCTATCGTGGCAGCATTCTCTGCACAACACACTGTTAACTACTTCCTAAAATTATAATTTAAAACCTAACCAATGACAACAAAACTATCTTTACACCCTCACTTTTACTTTGATCTTGTTTATAAATCCATTACTACTCAACAGTGTATGATGGACTGTCCCTCAATGTTTTTCGCAAAAGTGACTGGAGATGTTTGTAGTGTCCTTCTTCTCGCAATTCACCTTTCATACTAAGTTTGCAAGACACTTGAAAGTTTAAAGTTATTGGTTTGTTGATTCTTTATTATATACAGTAGTATATTGTTCGATTTGTTACAAAAATCGCCTTTATATGTTGGCGCATTCGATTACGTTTTCATGATGTTAAACATGTTTTAAAATTGTTAAATTATTATTGTTACGAAATAAATATAATAAAATTTAAAAAAATTAAGTTGAAAAGTTTGAAATTAAATTGCACTTTTTTTTAGGAATAAAATTGTATTTATTTTCTAACATATGCAATAAAAAAGTGTTATTTTTTTTCGTGACCCTGACCTGTTGCATAATATTAACATATCTCAGTTCTGTGAATCATGACAAAATTTCTGAAAATTATACAATAATAATAATTTATAATGTCAAAATACCATAACCCCAAATCTAATCTGTTGATTAGAAGATGACAGCATGGCTATTTAAATTTATTGATGCGTATATAAATTATTACTATTTTTAATTTTAATTGAATTAACTTTATTCACAAAAATAAATTAACATTGCTATTATACATATTTATTTATTGTAAGTTTTAATTTTATATTTAATTTAATAATTTTTAAATATTGCGCCAGCCGCCAACAACAGCGCCAACATACCTGTCCTTTTCAATTACAAACACAGATGGCAGCACACATCGACGCATGACGTCAACGAACTACATCAACATCGGAATCGACGATAATTTCATCACGATTACAGTATCGAATCAACACAACAAACCTTCTAGATAAATACTTAATTACCTAGCACATAAAACTTACAAAACACAACACTATCAACCTTTCCCTCACCCTAAAACAAATAAAAATAAAATAAAAATTTACATAAAAACCAAAAGTATCGAGTAAAAAAATAAAAATGATCGATACAACTCTACATCGATACTTCCAAGTCCATCGCCCATAAACAATTTTTTTCAGTGTTGGTGTGGTGTTGTTGGACATGTAGGGAATATGGAGGAAGCATCATCTCTGGATGGTAAGCTAAAAATAACAAAACAACAGGTCGAATTAACAAAAACGAACTCGAATTTATCGCAGATGATGTGTCCGATGTTTCTATCTGTGCCGGATGTCACAATTCCATCGACGACGAAGAATTTCTCCAAGCACTTAACGCTGAATGGCACACCGAGTGTTTTAGGTAAACTACACCTGTCAGTCAAATGAAACACTAAACTTTTTGAGCGTGAAATTCTAACTGACAGTTGTGTGAAACAGAAACTAACGAGTCTAAAATGAGGTTTGAATGCAACGTAGGTGTTTAATTGATTAATTAACTTTGATTACAGGTGTTCCGTGTGCGACACATCATTGTCTCATTGGTATTTCGAAAGAGAAGGATTGTTATTTTGCAGGAAGGATTATTGGTCGAAGTTTGGCGAAGCGTGTCAGGATTGTGGTGAATTTATCACGGGACCAGTGATGGTTGGTTTTTATTTTTCCATTTTTCCATTTTTCCATTTTTCCATTTTAGAGTGATTGATTTATTTATTTAGTTTTTGTTGATTTATTTACAGGTGGCAGGAGATCATAAATTTCACCCCGAATGTTTCCGATGTAATAGTTGTGGTAGTTATATTGGTGACGGCGAATCGTACGCCTTAGTTGAACGTTCGAAGCTCTATTGGTGGGTTTGAAAGATTTTGTGAAGAGAATCTAAAAGTTTCTATTCGATTTTTTTTGATTTGGGTTTGACTGATTTCGAAATTGGTATCACTTGATATTTGTAAAAATATCTGATAATATATTAATACATGTATTTTTTGTAAACGTAATTTAAAAAAAAAATTTAACTTGTAAAATTTTTGAAATCTGAATCGGTATCAGCCAATTTTTTTATTTGCAATATTGATTTTCATGATATCGGTAAAGCTCTAGTTTTTTATATAAAACATATTATAATGTTTATAATGAACGAAAACAAAACTTACCTAATAGTATGGTTTAAAAAAATATTAAGATTAAAACAAATTAAATATTAAAATTTAAAATTTAAAAGATGTAATTTTAGTTACCGTAAATACTTTCATCAATCTTTATTTACATTAATCACAAGAATTGAATAGACTTAAGAATTATACAATTTTTTATGTTTTTATTTTTATTTTTTTTAAATTCCACTTTATTTTTAATTCAAATTTAAGTTTAAGTCAAATTTTAAACTTCTGATCTGATCTTACCTAAGATTAAAATGTAAATTTTGATTTTGTTTTCCCACTTTGTTCGATTACAATTCTGACTGCAACAAAACTTTTATCAAATTTCACTCTGCTTCGTATTTTGTCTTTCAGTGGCCTTTGCTATAAACGACAAATGCAACCCTTAACGAAGAAATCTCCATTTGTGAAACACCCTCACTCCATTCAACTGGTGGAAATTCCAGCAACGCCAGATTTCCAACGTGGGATTAAACTTTCTCTGGATGATCGGAGAGGATTTTCAGTCAAACAGGGATTGACGCGAGGGCTCCATATTGCTGAGTATATGAAAACACTATAATAAATAATAATTAATTAACTGTGTACGTGAAATATTTGAATATTACATTTTTACCAGACTCGACGTCAACCCGGATTTGATGTCACTTCACATCGGTGACAAAATCCTCGAAGTGAACGGTACTCCAGTCAAAGATCAATCTCTCAATCAAGTAAATTTCTCCTTTTTATTATTCTCGGGCAATACTTTGTTTATTATTAAATTTGAAATACGGTACCTAAATATTTTTACTAATTTTAAATGACATCTTTCTAACCAGATAGAAGAATTAATTCGCACCACAAACAAAGTGCTGCAACTCACCATAGAACACGATCCCAACTCCCTTGCCAGGCAACGATCATTCCCGCTTTCACTTCCCACCAAGAGAGAACCACCGAGAGAACGATTTTATAAGAAAGACGAAGCAACTTCGTGTTCCTCTAGCGGTCGTAGCCGTCAACTAAAGCGAACGTCAGCCAATAAGGAAAGAGCGATGTCTTTACCAAGACTTTTAGAACCGTAATATTTTTATTAAAAATTATTATACATTTTTAAAATAAGTTTTATATATAAATAGGACGAATTCAGCTGGTAGTAAACAGTCATACGATCTATCTCGGACGAAATCATTTCGAATGGAACCGAAAAATCATCGCATCTTTCGAGCTTCTGATTTAGTGCAGGGAGAGTTGTTGGGGAAAGGATTTTTTGGACAGGTTTTCAAAGTGACCCATCGAGAAACGGGTGAAGTGATGGTGTTGAAGGAGCTTTATAGGGTCGATGAAGAGGCGCAGAAAAGTTTTTTAAAAGAAGTGAGAATATTTTTTTAAGTAATGTTTTTGACTGTCAAAACTCTGCATATGTGAAAATATTTATTAGGGATTTAGCGAAAACTTGATACCTAAGCTGCAAACATACAAACACGCGAACCCAAAAGTTTGTTTATTTGTAAATTCATAGCTCGGTACTTGCAAATCTACCAAGTCAGAAATACTTATTACTTCTGACTGAGATGTTAAAAAAAGATTAATGTTTCAGTTGTTAAGTAAAAAATGGTGTTTATTATCGGAATTTGATGATAACTTGCCAACAAATTCAAGGGAAGACAAAGCAATAGAAAGTGGCAACTTCGACAAACAAAGTTGGTATATGAAGTTTTTCATCTCAACTTATGTTTGTAAGTTGGTATTTTTGGAAAATTTTACTAACTTTATTCGGAAGTTACTTAAAAGTTGGCAACTTTCTAATTTGGTAATTCAAATCTAACTTGTAAGTTTTCGCTAACTTTCTATTTATACGATTTCTGTCGATACTTTTATCAATATATAATCGATATTTGTTAATATGTGTAATTATTTATTCGAGTCATCAAAATTTTTTCGATATTTACCTATGCTTATCCGATTTTTAGCGATATTTATTTGATTTACATATTTTTATTCAATTTTCTTCTGATATTTATCGATATCGATGGATATCGGATAAATATTAGTCAGTAGAGACAAAAATCAGATAAGTATCGATGAAAAAGAGTTAAATATTAGTGAGAATATTGACGAAAATCGTATAAAATATCGTGTTTTTATAGTTTTTCGTGTATAAATTTTAATTCTTAAAATCATTATTTTTTAGGTTGCAGTTCTTAGGAACTTGAACAACTCGAATGTTCTCAGGTTTATTGGTGTTCTGTACAAAGATAAAAAACTTCACCTAGTCACCGAATACATTGGTGGAGGAACACTTAAAGATTTAGTTCATAATTTAAACGATCCCCTACCGTGGGAAGAGCGAATTAACTTCGCTAGAGATATTGCCTTCGGAATGGTAATTTAATTAATAATCACTTAGTTTCAATTTAAACAAAAGTTCAACTTTTTTTCTATTTTTTTTTTAAGGCTTATTTGCATTCCATGAACATAATTCATCGAGATTTAAATTCACACAATTGTTTGGTCAGAGAGGATCGAAGCGTTGTCGTGGCTGATTTTGGTTTGGCTCGAATCATGTCTGACAACCACGTCGAGAAGCGAAACCGGTTCGGCAAACGATGCTCTCGAAAGTACGAAAGGAAAAAGCGGTACACAGTGGTGGGAAATCCTTATTGGATGGCACCGGAAATGATGAAAGGGAAGAAATATGATGAGAAAGTTGACATTTTTTCGTTTGGGATTGTGGTTTGTGAGGTATGGTATTGGAAAATATATTGACTCTCTTTTTGAAATTGGATATTTAAAAAACTATTTATGTTATTTTATTGGTATTTCTTACAGTTAGTGATTTTTATTAGATTTATACATTAGATGTAATTTTTTTCATCTATTGGGAGTTACCAATTTGAGATTTTGGGAGATAAAATTTTTTGAGTTGGGTAATAATGAAAGTAAATCTAAAAATATTACACAAATGTTTTTAACATTGAATTTTAAAAAGAAGTCAATAATTTTGAAACAATATTTCTTCATGTGGTGTAACAATTTCCAGATTATAGGCCGCGTTCAGGCCGATCCTGATTACTTGCCGAGAACATCTGAATTTGGCCTCAACATGACAGTATTCAAAGAAAAATTCTGTGCTTTGTGTCCGGAGCCTTTTTATCGAATTGCCTTTTTGTGTTGCGATTTGGATGCAGAAAAAAGGTATTTATTATTACTGTAGTACCGGTACTGTATATAATTTGTAATTTCTACAATACTGAAAACACCAATTTTACCTATAACCGGAACTAGAAATTTTAATCGAAAAACCCATTTTTCCAAATTCCTTTATTTCGGCATTCCCTAATAATTAAATTAAATCAATAAACAAAAATTAATTTTTTTTTTTTACCTCTTCCCTTTAGACCTCCATTTGAGATTTTAGCAATCTGGTTGAAATGTCTAGCAACTCACTTAAAAGTGGGGGAAGAGGTCCCCGAAGAACTAACAAATGAAATCTACAACTACCCCACACAATCGTCGTCTTCCTCGGACTCGACACCTCCAGAAGGACTGTCTCCAGACACCAATCATCCACCACCAATGCTCAGGACAATTAGTGAAGGTGGCCGCGACTTTCGACTCGACTCGGTCGTCGCCACACCTTCACCAGTGTTCGACGATTCGTTGAACGACTCGCTGTTCGAGGCAACTCCTCTATGAAAGGTGTACAAAATCTATTAGTTTCTGCTCTCATATTTTTAGACAACTGTACATAGAAGAAGAAACGTCTACTTAAATACCGTAACAACATGGAAATAGTTTTTTTTTTTGTTTTTTTTTTTAGTTTTAGTCAGATGTTTGTCAATTCTGAATGCTGCAAACCAACTGGGTTGCTTTCGGCTTTGCTCAAAATGTGGATTAGCAAAAAAATCAAGTAAATTTAAATGATGAATTTATCTGTGATTCGTAGTCATCGTCATCCCGTTTTTGCAGCGTTGGATATAAATTCAAGTTTCATGAAGTGCATTTTTTTAGTTACTATGCAGTTTGCACATTCGTTACCAGCATTCGGTCACCAAGTAGTGACAAATTAAACCGAAAGAACAATGATTTTTATAAAGTTTTATCACTAATTTTACATTTTTTGAAAAAAAAAAAAAGTGAACAATACAGTTGAGTCTGCTTATAAGAGCAAAGTTAGGACGGTCAAATTTGGTTCTTACAACCGCTCTTGTGTAATACCCCGTTCACGCTAAGGGTTAGATTCAATTCCGAGGTTTGGATTTGAATCTTGGCTCAGTGTGAACATAAACTTAGTTCACCAACTGATAATTTGAGGATCTGGAACTCAGTTTGCCAACAGAGTTCTGAAAACTCAGTTGGTGGATTGGATTCAAACTTGAAGTCTAAAAAGTAAAAACAGACCTACACCTAGGTTTAGGTCTCTTTGTAACCTATAATAAAAACATAGGAAAGATAACTGGGAATTTTTAAAATTCCTCTTTTTATAAGATGCTCTTATAAATGGACTCGACTGTTCAACTAAATATTTTTAAAAATGTGATAATTAGTTCTAAAATCTTGTGTTTCATTAGTTAATTTTTTCACTACTGAATACTAGTAACGTGTTATTTTTTATAATGGCCCAATTGGATCAAGTTTTACTTCCACTATTTGATTGTTCTGGTTGATGGTAATTAATTTGAGGTTGTGACAGGATTTTATTTTATTTCATTTTATTCTATTTTTAGATTTGTCTGATTGTGTGTAAATAAGAATTTTTTTTTTAAATTTATTAAACTGGACCAATTTAATTGAATTATGCAGGGTAAAGTACTAATTATTGTTGTTTGGGCGGATTTGATATTTACATTATAAAAAAGAAAAAGATTCATTTATTTAGGTTGTTAAAGTAGGAAACTATTGTTTTTCTCGAATTTTTATAATTTATACGTTAAAAGTAGAAAAATATTTGTAAACAATGAAACGAGTGTCCTTTAAAAATTATTCATGCAAAAGAAGAGATAAGACCACATTAAAATATTATTTTAATTTTATTTTTTTGATGTCATTTATTTATTTTAAAAAATTTTATACAATTTGTTAATTAAGTTTTATATTTCATAAATTTGAGCTGGCAAAAAATGATACATTTGTCAATCGTAAATCGTTGATTGAAAAGTCCAAAATTAAAGTTTTTTTTTCAGTTGGAGCTGATAACTTAGTAACGTCTGGATAGTTGTTCAAGGAAATGGTCAAACTTAAAATGTAATATTCAATATTTTCACATGAAGCTGATTACTTAGTAACGTCTAGATATTTGCCAAGAAACAAATGAATAAAATTTAAAACTAAAATACCGAAATATTAAAATTTGATTTTTCGCTGTATTTTTTCTAGTTGATGGCTAATACTTATTAAACTTTAATCAAAACTTATAAATTAAATTTTATTTCAAAAATTAATAATCTAATCACAAAATTCAGCCAATCAGGATCGTCGTCGTTACATTCAAGGTCACATTCGCACAAAGCTTCTTTCTGACCTACTTCGCCACTACGCACTACGTGGCAACGTATCCCGTCCATGGTATGACTAAAAAAACAACCAAAAAACTGAATATTGTGTTACTAAACACTGATTAAAAGTAAGTAGGTATATTCTTTAATGAAAAATAATTATTGTTTGTTTTATTTTTAACCATATATAACTTCACAGAACTTGCGTGAGAAATGGTGGCCACCGCCAACACCCAAACATGGCGCGGTATTAAATTGCGTTTCGATTGCATTTGACCTTTGGCCGAGCGACAAATACATATCATCGGGTCCAAAGTCAAGAAAGGTGAGATTGTTTTTGAAATTTTATTTTTAAAGTGTTTTATTTTTATTTATACAAAATTATTTCCGAACATTCATTATTCGTAATCATGAATCCGCGCACTATCTTGCCTAATTTTCCTAGCAACCGTTGCTATGGAGGGTCAAACAGATGTAATGTAATTTACGGTCGCTAGGGAAATCTTGACTGAAATACATGCAGTTCAAAAACATTTGTTTCTGCATTTTGTGTTTGTTTTGGTGATCAATTTTAATAAAATGTATAGTGTCTAAGGTAAATTATTAATTGATTTTAACGAAATCATTCTTAAAGTACAAAAAAAAAAACAACGGTTGCTAGGGAAATTAGGCAACACGGCGGAAGTCCGGATTTATGATTACGAATTACGAATTATT
>JAQFZP010003235.1:0-10822 GCA_034695745.1 Geophilus truncorum | reverse complement strand
ATCTCGTTTTAGAGGTCTTGACTGTAATAACGGAACGGAACGGAACGGAACTGAACGGAACGGAACGCACAAGGTTGTTAACACAAACATTACGTTGCTATAAGAAGTCACGACAAGTTCTAAATTGGAAATTAAGATAAAAAAATCAAACAAACAAACCAGGTACATTGAACAAATTTGCTGCAGTATTGTATTGACGGATTGGCTATAATGAAGTTACTCACCCACAACATGTTAAGCTCCAAGTGTATCAAAGGTGTTAACGTTGGATTTCCATTAGGGTTAAAGGTATGATTGGAAACATTCGTAATTTACACTTTTAAAGATTAATGTTAATTTTAATTATTTTTTATTTAATTTTTAGGCACGAGAAATCAAAGTGAATGATGTCGACTTCAATGCTGAGTTTGTGTCAAGGATAATTCCTAAACTCGATTGGGGTGCATTTACACAAGCAGCGGAAAGCGTAAGCAATCATTTTATAATTATTTAAACAATTTTTCTTCAGAACGTCAGTTTCGCCAAGTACGGCATTTTATTTTATTTTATTTTATTTCTACTTCATCTTCTTGCAGATAGGACATTTGACCAACTTACCTAAAAGTCTTATTCCAGACTTTGAAAATAACAGAGATTTCCTGAAAAACGTTCATCATGCTTTGTTAGAGGTAGAATCACATTACCTACCTTAATGTTAAATGGAAATAATTTGACGTTAATTTTTACAGGTTGAAGTCATAAATGGTGAATTAATTTGTCCCGAAACAAAAAGAGTTTTTCCCATAAGCGATGGCATTCCAAACATGTTACTCAATGAAGACGAAGTGTAATAAATTGATATGACAAAAATTTCATCCATCCTTATTCGTATCACTAGTTTATAAAAAAAAGTTGTAAATTATTATTATTTTATTCCTATGCTTTCAATCAAGTACAAAAGACTATCAGTTCTTTTATTTTTTAAACAAATACCTCTATCAATTTCATTTACATTATATTTACACAAATTTATTACCATTTTAGTCAATTAATAATTCACGTGAAAGCGATATTTACAATGTCATGCAAGATTATAATGAACCCAATTCACTAACAATTGAAAGAGTGAAAATTTACTTAACATATACTTGAAAGTAAAGTTGTCCACCAAGTCTGTACCAATGACATCTAACTACATTTGCGTAGTTC
This sequence comes from Geophilus truncorum, assembly GCA_034695745.1. Classification (NCBI taxonomy): domain Eukaryota; kingdom Metazoa; phylum Arthropoda; class Chilopoda; order Geophilomorpha; family Geophilidae; genus Geophilus; species Geophilus truncorum. The sequence goes on along the minus strand of JAQFZP010003235.1, from coordinate 9,634 downwards.
CAGATTTATTTGATACTCTGGAAAATTTTCACTCAATGCCATTCACAAAAAATTAACTATCAAGATAAGCTTAGCCACCACCCAGTACAGCTCAAATAATTTTTAGAATAAGACAAATAACCATATTTATTTCTAAATTTGAGAAAAGTCTGTTTCTAGCATGTACGAACAGGAGAAGAACGGGGGGGAATCCTTTTTTCATCGTCTCTCATTCTCAGAGAATTGGGCCTAATGTCTCATGTCAATAAAAATATTTTCCAAAAGAAAAAGAGAAAAACAAACCGAAAAAAAAGACGATTACTATAAATACCATAAATACCTCATTTTCTTTACTGTATTTGTGACCAAATTTGTGACTTGTAATCATTATTTACAGATACCCTTACGACAAGTTTATATAGCCACGATTTCCCTTGTTTGATAAATTCGTACCTATTTATAAGTACACTATTCACAGTTATCACAAAAAGAGCGATTGAGTATTTCGTTCAATTTTCCAAGGTGCGAATATTCAGTGAATATCGCCATTTCGTTGTGCCACAGGAATTTGATCACCTACTCCGTAATTGTGATTCATTATTGTGCCGGTAAGCTTCTTATTCACAACCTCTAATTGCAAAACCTGGAATATAATTAAACTAATTATAAAACACGTCCAAAAAATTGATCTCAATTTGCTTACTTCGCCTTGTAAGTCGGCAACACGATCCTGAAGTTCCCTCACTTCTTCTCGGTCGTTTACATTTAACTGGCGAGCAGTTAACATTTCTTCATGCTTTATAAACAAACAAACAAACAGATTTAATTTAAAATAAAAAGCTAAATAGTACTAATACTAATAATAAAAGCAATAGTATTATTTCATTACATCATTACATAAAAGCTTAATGCTAGCAACTAAACTTGCTACCTTGCATTCCATAGACGACAATCTTTGTTCGAGCTCGGCGACATTCTGAGCTCGTTCCATTTCACGAATACGATACATCACAAGATCTTCTTTCATCTATGTAACAGCAAATGCCAAGCAACATGCAATTAGAAGTAATCACTTTGTAAGAAATATTTTACAGCTTCATGCTATTTCATTTCATGCTCAAATGTGAAAACGTGCATGCTGTTTTCTCAAATATATTTAGAACAATTGCACTAACGCATGAAATAAGATATGCATTAACAAAATACCGTACGGTAAGGGTCATGCAGAATTGGAATTAAAAGTCAGATTAGTTCCTTTCAGCCAATTAAAGCTTCTTCATAAAATTACCTCATTGAGGGATTCCTCACAATTCTGCATTTTAGGGGGAAACTGTCAAAATAAATATTTCGATTTGTGGTTTTTTTTTTTTTTTTTTTAAACAAGTAATTTTTTTTTGTTATTTTCGGCAAAATTAAAAACAAATGGGATTTATAAACTACTTGTTACTTTGACACTTTGTGATTTTTTTGCGGCAATTTAGACGTAAACGATAAAAACGAACGCCAAGCATCATGTCAGCACTCGAACAAAATGCACTTAAATACCGTATTCACATACCAATATTTGATTGCGATTGTGTCACACAATATAATATACATTACCAAGTAACGTAAACAAAAAGTATCAGCATTTTGAATAAAATTTATCATTTTTCAAAATAATTTCTTGTGTTCTGAATTAACTTAAAAAATAAAATTTACATTTTTATGATGCAACCACTAAATTATCGCAATAATGTTGTATACGTTTTTACCCCCAATTAATAATTATATCGAAATTCAAACAATGCTAAAAATCTCAAAGCGTCTAGGTAATACAGTAGTGTATTCATAAAAAAAATAAAAAATGGTTAAAAAAATGAAAATGATAAACAACAATAAAATGAGTTTTGTTTTTTTGTTAAACCTTCGATTCTAAATCAGCAAACTTCCTTTCTTCATCCTTAAATCTCTGCAACAAATCAGTTTCACTAAGTCGTAAAGATTCAATTGTAGAATTTGTTTTGTCTATCTCTTCTTCCAATCGCCGCACTTGATTTAAACTAACTTGATTCTAATATTAAAAAATAAATAAAATGTAAATAAAAATATCAAAATTTGCGAGTGGGAAAATTGTTACCTGACTTTCCAGTTCCATGACTTTATGTTGAAATTGTTTCAACTCTGCAACAGCGGTGGCTTCTTTCAACCTTGCAGTTAATAGGTCATCTTGAAGTTGTGCAACTGTATTTTTTCCATAATCTTTTTTCTTGCCATTTTCTCCCATGTGGTTTTCTCTCAAATGTTTCTACAAATATTTAAAATATAGAAACAAGTTATTGTTTTTAATCAAAACACGTTACCTCCCATAATGCACTCAAATCACTTATTCTTTGAACAAGTTCTTTCATTGACAAATTTGTTTCGGCGTCTCGCAATTTAAGTGCTATTAGTTCCTCTTGTAAGTGAGCGATATTGTTATCTGGTGGTGCATCTCTCAACTTTTTATTTGCCTCTTCCAATTCGGATAATCTCACTTTCATATCTTTAATATTAGCTTGAGATTCGGCTTCCTTAAGTCGAATGTTTACTAACTCTTCTTGTAGAACTTGAATTAAATCGTTGGCATCCTTACTTTCCAACTTTTGCAGTCTCTTCACTTCCTAATGTAAAGTGAAAATAAATCATTCAAATTTTTCAAATGCATTTTGTACTAACTTCTTTTAAAAAATTTATTTTTAAATCATTTTCTTCTTTCTGCTGACCCAGCTCAGTATTTTGTTGTCGAAGAGCGGACAATTCCCTTTTCAAAGCAAATGTCTCTTCAGCTTCTTGCGCACGAATAACTTGCCCTTGAATTAAGCGATCTGCCAATGACGAGCTTTCCTGTAAACAATTTATTTGAAAAGTTTAGTTTAAATTTCAGTTCCTTAGGAAAAAATAATGTCAGGCAACTTTTATTTTAAGTTACTAAAATAGTTAGATTTCCTCTTACTAGAAATTGATCAATTAAGCAAAATTCCTTTACTAGTATGAACTCTATGAAGGTTTTACTACCACTAAAGCTAAAGTTCCCATCGCATTGTGCACGTAGTAAGCACATTGTACAAATCGAAAATTTACAAAACTTGATTTTGGTACGGTACTTGTACTTTTACAATGAACAAAACTCACATAAACACCAAATCACGAAAATAATGTCGTAGTCACAAAAAACTTGTTGTCATAATCTGACAAAAACTATAAGTTTGCGTTTAAATCAAATAATCAAAAGTCATTATTATAAGCCTAAAACAAAAACAATACAACTTGGTAAGATGATTGTTTAGTCTTATTATCATAACAATCTGTGTTGAACAAGTGAAGAACTCTCTTTGTAGATCGCAGACAACCTCATAATTCTACACAGCTGAAAACATATATTTTGGATGGAGTTTTCTAAACTTAGGACTACTGATGTGCACTATTGAGTTTATAGACATATTTGAGTAAGAAATCAGGTTAGTGAAATTTAGTTATAGCAAAATGCACAACTCATATTCTGGTTGAAGCGTGACATAAGCCTGAGTTGAAAATTTATGCTAGATTTTTTTTTGACATCATTTCAGGCATTTCAGTGACTGAAATCACTTATTTTTAGAAATTGAACGCAACTGTTGTTTAAGTTACTGAAATTTGTGTTTATTTTACACATTATATTAGCAAACTAAGCTTGCGAGTTACAAAACCCAGCAAAAGATTAAAGTGACACAAGTTGTTAAAAAAATTGAAGTTTTAATCCGTCCTTTGACAATTATGTACAGTCCGTTCACTTAAAAAATATAGTAAAAGGAAGAGGTTTAACAACTGTTAAGTCCCTCCATTTTACTACATTTTCTAAGTGAACGAACCATACATATTCTATTATTATTATTCCATGAAATGATGAAACACTCATTTTATGAATGGAAAATTAACTATACCTGTTCCAAGCATTCAATTCGTTGTCGTAACAATCTATTTTCAGTTCTCAATCTCTGAAATTGATGTATTTAAATATAATTAATTATTCCATTACTGTCACGGTTAAAACCTACTCTCATTTCTACCATCTCCTCTTGTTCTTTCGTTCTTTTCGTTGTATACTCCTTTTCCAATCTGCAATAAATCACATTTATAAGTACTACAGTATATAAAAAAAGAATAATTTATTTATTTATATCTTATGGTTTAACTAGAAGAATTAAACCAATGTTATTAAAAAAGGGCTTAAAAGAGATAGCAGAACTGTTAGTCTAAAGCAGTTTAAAATCAAAATCAACAAAATACATTAGTGGCATACAAAGTTAAAAATCAGAATCAGATTAGTTTGATTAAGTTGATTGATGACGTTTTTTGCACGGCTGGGCAGCTCGTTGGACAGTTGTGCGAATGACGCGCTAATCAACTTAATCAAAATAATCTGATTTTGATTTTTTAACTTTGAATGCAGCTATTGATATTTTCATTCATAAATATTTCTAAATTTAATTCAACTAGCTAATGTAAACTACATTGTGTTGCACATGCACGATGACATTACGTAAACAACCAATGTGCCAGTAATGAACGTTATCATTACAAAAGCACACAACACAATTTGTGCAATCAGTTTGTGCATTAATGTATACACCCCTCCCCATTTGGTATTTTTAGTAACCAGTTACATTACTGGAAACTGTAACGATCACTTTTCATTACGAACTTTACTTGAATTACCTCTAATAAAACTAAGTACCGTACGTGACTAAAGTCACTTGTGAGTTTATTAAATTATAAAAGAGGTTTGAGTTGAACCAAATGAGAGAATAAGATATTTCTGAAAAGTGTAAATAAAAATCAATTCCATGATTTTCTATGGATCTGCTAGAACTCTGCATTTCTATTTCCACAAGTATAAAAACACAAACTTATTTTGACTAGTCAAAAGCAAAATGTCTTACTTCTTCATTTTTTTAACATTATATTTCACTAGAAAGGCCACTTGCAACAGTGATTCAGCATCAGTTTCAAATTTAGCTGGCATATCTTTCTGTAAAAACTAAATTTCCAAAAAAATTAATACAGAATGAACCATTTGAATGAACAAAATTACCTTTAACATTCCTTCCATATCCATTGATAGCAACTGTTCTTTACAGTTTTGTAAAATACTAATGGCTATTCTGAATATCATTTCCATGCCCTTTTAATAAATGTATCAAATTGTCACAAGTACTTGTGAAATTGATAATAAACTAAAACAATACCTCAGATATGAAAAGATCCATGATGTGGAAGGCAAGAGGAAGTGGTAAGGCTGTGCTGAATAGGGTTAAGAACCAAGATGACGCGTACATGGAAACATGAAAACTCTGCGACTGAAAATGGATATGCAACTCTGGCAAAAGTTCCTAAAAATATATAAGTAAAAATTTATTTAAAAAAATATTATTTCAATTCATTGTTTTTACTTGAATAAGAAATTCCAACTGAAACATGCATAATCCCAATTCAGCCATACTTGGTTTAAACATTTCTCGCATCCGATAGTCCTGCATAATTTTGACAAGAATAGCAAAAGTCTCTTCTTCTGGCATCTGAAAAAAAAAAAAAAATTATTTTTTTTAAATTTTACGATAACTTTTTTAATCTTCTTTTTTTAAATTAAGAAAAAGTAAGTTAATGCATTAAAGGTCAAGTGAACTGAATTGGTTTATTATTTTTTAAAATGTGCATCTACACATCACTAACAGCTAACAGTAATTACTGTATTTTCGCGAATATAAGAAGCGTCTTATACACGATTTTACATACGCCGCACTTATAAAACCCCATGAACCCCCATGTAAAAGTAGCATTTTATAGTTGCTTGCGTCTTATATTCGCGAAAATACGGTAATCGTTGCTAAATGATTTTTTGACACGTTAAAATTTTGTAGATAAATAAATAAATAAATAAATAAATAAATAAATAAATAAATAAAGAAAACATGTGAGTTACTAATTTTTTTTTGTATAGCTGTATTTTAGTGTATCACACAAAAAACTTGACAAAATGAAAAATATATCTACTTGCAATAGCTCAATCTATCTATTAAAGCATGAGAAAATGCAAAATGTTGAAATGGCTATATTTATTTTATTTTATTTTACCTGCATAAGTAGTAATCCGACTATAAAAGCACTGCCTTGGCAATATCCAACTTCTCTATCATGTAGTGAATATGCCTGTAACCAAAGATAAAAAGTGAGTAAAGCTCATTGGTCAAATCGTGTTCTCTCCTTTAAGTCCATTCTCATAAAAATATTTCTTGTACCCGATCAGAAAATAATGCTTGATATCAGTAACCGATTCTGAAAACCCTATTCTAATCGATTACCTTATTAAAATTCTTTTTTAAGTTATCATAGCATCAAGTGACGTTGTCAGAATAATTACACTATGGTATATCACAATCAGTTACAAGTTTTGACTGTCAGCGAATCTCTCATCTTTGATATCTAGTTAAGAGTTTAAAAGCACAAAATGTATTTACTTTCATGACATTAAACAGACTTTCTTGACCGGGTCCATCCTTCTCCTTAAAAAATTCATGTTCAGGATAAGTTCTGGCAATGTCTCTACGAATAACTTTTTCGCAAGGCGACGTCTGCTTCATGTATTCAGCAAACTGTTCACGTGCTTGGGTTGTGTGAGCGCTGCAAAGACGTTGCCATGCAAGTCCGCGCAAATGGTGTGGGATTCCCTTCCTCACTAAATCCTGCTTTCAATACAAACATATTACTTAGAATAATTTTGCAAAATTAAATTACATTACCCTGACATAAAAACATTTCTTTTTACTGTAAAACTCCCAATCGGCTATGACCCGACCCCATAACTGCCAAACGTCTTCAGCATCTTCTGCTTCTCCTTGTGCACTGCCTGAACTTAAAGAAATTTGACTCGTGTCAGAACTTCTTCTTGAGTGATTCGATGTTCCAGAGAGAGAATTCAACGACTTTGCATCGGCTTCCAATTTCCTAGCAAAATTTAGAAGTTAGTTTCATCATGTTCAAATGTGAAATTATTGTTATTATTTATCAAGGAACAATATAAGTTGATTGTTTGGTCTTAATATATTAACAATCTGTGATGGACAAGTTGAGAACTTCTCCTTGTTTGAATAGGGTAAAAGATTTACGAGATAAAATCACCCACCTATTTAATTCCTCCAGTCTTGCTAATAATTGCAAATCTTCTTGAGATGGGTTGTGAGCGATGGTTGCAGTAAGAGAGGTGGGAGTTTTGGGAGGACTTTCAGTCATGTTGTTAAAGAATACTGATGACGAGATGACAACGGCGCCATTCGACTCTTCCAATCTATTTGCGATCACACTAAATAACAAAAGATAATAATGTACAATTAATATCAAATAAATATTATATTTAATGAAACCTGTTTCGTGAAAAACAAATGCAAATAATTATAATTTTCGGTTTACATCACTACTCATAATAATGACAACAACATTAATTTTATTGTATGTAATAGTATATGTTGACAATTGATTAAGTGACAGAAATTTAAACTAAAACTTTAAAATTTCTGGGGTTTCATCTAAAAAAAATCCCATTAGAATATAATAACGGGAATCATAATAATAAGAACAATAATTGCAAAATAAACATTATTAAGTATTTAACCCTAATTTATTGTTAAATTTATAATAATAATAAAAAACTCGTACCTTAACTCGAGTGACTCGAGCAACAGTTAAGCTTTAGGTGAATGACTGATTAGTGATTACCTTTTAGGTAGTTATGGTAACTTTGCAAACGCAGCAATGTTTTTTTTGGTTGCTATACTGACACCCTTTCTGCAAATAAACAATTCGGTACATAAATTACATAATTATATTAAGAGCGATTTCTACCAATAAACACATACAACTATAATTCGATTCGGGTTCGAACGAAAAAGGTGATAACTGAAGTTACCTGACACAATATTGAATGGAATTTGCTGATGTCATCAACTCCCAGCATACTTTGCAAAGGTAAGAAGGCACAAGCCTGGTTGCCCTAGGCTACAGCGGATATATGCAAGACTGACCGTCCGAACTTTAATTTTCTAATTAAAACATTGTATTTCGACTTATTTACTGTAATTGATGAGAAGTTTCACCTTTCAATTTACATTTGAGTAATTTTAAAATGTGTAAGTATTTAAAAGCAGAAATAAAAAAATGTTTTATAAACTAACCCAAATGAGTATAATCAGAAGTAAATAAACTAAGTTTATTTACTTCTGGTATAATGAGCTATACAGTTGATGTTTAATATTTGTTTACGTTTAGGTATATGATTACATAAATATTAAAATAAACAACATATAGAATATCTAAATCTTATTTAAACGTTAAAATTAAAGAAAAGTCATTTCTTTTCTTAGTTAGTGATTCACGAAAAGGAGTGTAAATGACTAATTTAATACAATCGTGACGCATATATAATTAAGAAATCTACTAAATTATTTCATTTTCGGATACTGAAAAAACACCCTAGTCTTAAATTAAATGTAATTCGTAATAAAATCTTGCGTAAAAACTAAACACTTTTTTAAAAGGCAAAAAATTACTCTACCGGCACTGCAAAAATCATTTTAAAATTTGACCTTTCAAACCGACATTTTTTTTTACTCTCACTGTTAATGAAGCATGACAATAGAAGTTTTTTCAATATTTTTGTCACTGCGGAGCAAAATAAAAGTTTATTGTGCAATTTATTAAAGAAATGAGTCTCAATTGGTGTATGAAAGTATAATTTTAAGTTAGATTTTTTTTTTTTTTTTTTTTTTTTTTTTAATAACAATTGAATTAAAATTATTTTTTCGCCTTTGTACATTTCTTGTAAACTTATACGATACTCGTTTTGAATAAAACCAAAATCCGTTAGATGAATAAATTCATTAACATATTAAGGAATTTTTACCCTCTGTCGTATTGCCAACAGATAAAAAAACGAGATTAAAATATTTAATTCATGGCAACTATCATATTCTTAACTTAACAGCAAAATAACTTTAATTTCTTATTATTAAGAAATTATTTGTGTTGAAAGCTTCTTCCGTATAGTTTTGACATTTGTGAAAAGTAGCAAGTCAAATGTATACGTGAAGCTAACTTGTGATTGTGAATGCCATTGATTATCTAAATGATTGTCTTTTCATTAATATATATCATTTATTATTATTATTATTATTATTTCCGAATTAATTATAACAAGTAAAATTTAATAAAAAAAAAATTAACAAATTACTTACAAAATGTTTAACCAACATTGTCAGATTAATAGTTTTACTGTGATATAAATATCACATAACATTTCTTATAGTTCTATCATTAGTAAAATAAATTCAGTCTTGTTCAGTTTTACTATAATAAAAGCCTAAAAATAATTATCTGATGACCACCAGTCTACTCTTTGATGGAGCGCCGCAGCCAAGTGAATTAATCTTACCTGGTGTTACGCCCGAACCCGAACCCGATCCGACCTGTGCGTGTGCGTACTAATTAACAGTTACTATTACTTTGAATATTAGAACTATTTTACATCTACTTGATTCTAAAGACGACATAAATATTAACTCTATTAAATTATTACTAACCATTCCGATTCCGAACTAGAAGAGCT
>JAQFZP010003234.1:0-10824 GCA_034695745.1 Geophilus truncorum | reverse complement strand
CCTAGTGGCGGATTGTGATACTACAATAAAATCAAAACTGAGCTCTTGTTTGCTGCGACATCTAGTGAGAATAGCGGGAAATTGATAAAGGCGAGTCGATTTCTAACTGAGATTGAAAAAAGGGGGGTAAGGAGGCGTTTCGAGAGAAAACCCAATGGGTGGGGATGACCTTGAGTCGAACGTGATCCCGGAGACTCGTCCCCTCGCAAACACACGTTATTCACACACCCTAGAGCAATTTATTGGAAATAATAAAAATGAGTTTTCGAGTTATTTCTTACAAATGCGTATGGGAATGACGTTTTGGAGAAATTTATTGATTTTAATCGACGCAGAAAGCGGGGAGGAAAAACAAAAAGAAGAACGAAGAATTAAAAATAACAACTATTTGATTCAGTTTTCCAAAATGACTGCCGCCCATTTGGTTTTTTTTTATGAGGGACTATGCTCACACCTCAGCCCACACTCCCAATCCTGCTGTCATTCAAAAATATACTTGGCCCAAGGCCAGGTACTGCTCATTTCCAAACGTAAGGGTGAGATGCAAGGAAAAAGATGAAAAGATTACAAACAAGACAAGCAAAACTTGAAATTGTTTTTAAAAAATTTAAAAATAAATAAAATTATTTAATTTCCTTTATTTTCATAACATTAAATAAACTTCTGTTTTCCTCACGTCCTGTTTTCAAATAATATCATGACTGTGTTGGGTATTGACTCAAATCACCACAGTGTTGTTGTTTCCAATTTCGCCGTTAGGTGCGCTGCAGATTGAATAAAGAGAAAGAATAGTCGTTTCCTTTCCTCTGTAAATGTAAATGAGGATATAAAATCAAATTTATTAAGAGTTTAAGACGCAAAAAGTAGAGACATTTTGCACGACGAAAGGCAATTTCCTAATCCTTTTACTTCGCTCGCAACGAACAGGAAATTGACTGATTTCTTAATAGATTCAATATATCGGAAGTTCCACTCCGAACTCCACCTCGGTTGTTTCCTGTGGAGAAATAAAAATAAAAATGAAATAAAAACAGAAAAAAATTAATAAACAGACACCCAGCCATTACGTCTAGCACCTTCCATGACACTTCCGGTGCCGTGCAACCGGTGGCCTCGTTTCCTGTGACTTGGAAAAATGTGTAGATAGACTAGAAATAATTACAAAAGTAAAAAAAAAAAAAAAAAAGTTTTATCCATGGTGGATAGTTTCGCTAATGAATAATGACAGTCGGGATCTGCACTTCCTGTTTACTTGTGTCAGTATTTTATCAATAGAGTGGATACTTTACATCTGGAAATGGCTATTAATACAGCCAAAGGAAGTATGCACATGTTTGGAAGCAATTGTTCGTGTTTATGTGCAGTGCAGATGGGCGAGAAAATCTTTTTTTTTTTTTTTTTTTTTTTTAGAAAAAGAATGAAGGGTATAAATGAATTTCTAAGTTGTGAAATGGCAGGATCAATAAACTTTATAATTATGAGAGCATACTTAGTAATATGTATAGTTATGTTTGAAATAGTAGGAAGGCTTATAAGTGGGAATGGAAATTAATTTAGCGGCTACTGTAATTGATCCACATTAACGAGGTTTACTATTCAGGGCTGTCATATAAGAAGTAGTATAGAGTTGAATGGAAATTTCTCAGAAATTCATTGAGAATCATTGCAGAATATGATTCGTTTTGCTATTTTTATTTTGTTATTTTCATTGGTAATGTATTTCAGGTCAACGATATGTTTTATTGGTTTATACAGTAGAGTAGTTGATCTTGGCTCGTTGATGGTGGATGAATCAAAAATTCTATGCAAATTTTTAAAAATTGCAGCTTTTTTGTCAAAAAAAAATCTCCATAAAATTCATAAAAAACCATTAAAAATCCAAAAACTCTCTACAAATCTTTGTGAATTTTGAAAATCTTTGCTAATTTTTGAAAATCCGAAATCTTTAATCAACAAATCTCTAAAAAAAAATTCCTAAAATTCCAATAAAAACCCCAATAAAATCTTATAAAAAAATATATATTATTACAAATCTTAAAAAAAAATATCTTCCCAAATCCCACAATCCTCCAATCCTCATTAACTGCATTTATATTTCTCCAACCCCATCAATTTTAAGCTTTTATTGTGTCAACTAGGGGCAGCCCAAACCCCGTCAACTTGTAAAATTCTACAGTCAAAAGTCACCAAAATTTCAATTTACTGAAAACTAAAATTCGATACCACTGATTTCCTATCAAAAAGTCGTCGGTTTCATCTTGCAAACAGGAAACAGTGACGTAACGCGATACATGTCTAAGCAATTGCGAAAAAAGGAAAAAAAAAAGATGATAAAAAGAAATATTTTTTTTTATTGGATAATATATATTTTCATATATTTGGAATGTTAAATAATCAACAAATATTATACTTGTTCCTTTAGTTACATAGAAAAAAAAAACTTGTAGAAATTCAACAACAATAAACTGTTGAAATGTAATAATGATGATTGAACATTACGTAGCGTAACACTTTTTTTTTTGTAACATTATACCAACGTTCCACCCGATCGGCGAAACGAATAATCAACAGTGGATTATATGTACATCTAGTTTTTATCTTCACAGATAATTTGAATGTCATTGAAAATGGAAACTTTGAGAGAAAAAAATATCTCCACAATTCACACAATTACGTAATACAATGTCAATTACGTAATTGAAACAGGAAGTCGTTATAATATGGCACAAAATCAAATGCGGCAACTAGCCCTATCGATCCGCGAATTTAAGTCTTTTTTTTTTCTATCTAAATATTTAAAAAACTCAACCGGAAAGAGAAAAATATCAATTTAATGGACAGATTTTGTATTTTTTTCGAATTTAAACTGGTGGAATGTTGCATTATTGTCGTTAGAAAGTATCACCAATATTTAAAAATTAAAAAATAAGGGGAAAAATTGCACCAATAAGAAAAACCGGAAGTAAGTAGTTAATTTTTTTTCTGTAACAAATTTAATTTTGTATTTAAAAAAAAAAAAACCTGACTAGTTAAAAAAATAAAGAAAAACCAAAAAAAAAAAAAAAAAAAACCAGTTGATCTCGATGTGTTTTTTGGTATTTTGAAATTTTTGATTTTGACGAATATTTTTTTTAAAAAAAGAAAAAAATTATTTCAAAAGCCAAAACTCATATCGAGCGCACCATGGTGTCGAAATAATCAAATATTCACAAATACACAACTGAAATGCACATTATTATATATATAAAGTCAGGATCGTCGTTCTCGTTCGTTTGATCGTTAAAAACTCACTAACCGTTCGTCATAATACTATATTTGAGCTTCGCGCGACATCTGGCGACAGAAATGTCAAGATCACTATTTACACGGCTCTTGATGATTGGGAGTATCATCACGTCCAGTTCTCAAATTCGACACCAGAGTCCGGCGACGCGTGTGGGATATTGTTGCCGCCGTTGTGAGTGTGGCAAGAGCAAAAGGGCGAGAAAGTGCAGTCGGGCGACGAGAAGGTTCCGGAAGAGCACGAGCTGAGTTGAGATTTGCAGTGCACGGATTTGGTGCCGAGTTGGCGCTCGAAATCGAGCAGTTGGCCCATGAAGTTGAAGTTTGGCGAAATGTTGGTTTTGCGCTGCTTCACGAAGTCGTACGCGTCGTTTAGAGAGAGGTTTTTCGCGTGCATTAAGTACGCCACGGTAATGGTCACCGAGCGGCTGATTCCTGCCAGGCAATGCACCAGAACGCCCACTTGTTGTTGACGGGCTTCGTCTAAAAAGGAAAATATTGAGTCGTTAGTTTCATTGTGCTTTTTTAAATAAAAATTTATGTGCTAAGATTCATTCGCGTGAAAATGATGTGTGGTCATTGGTTGGGGTTCAAGTTGGAAGTTCCAACTTTTGATACCAGGGGTGAGAGAGTTGTTTATTTTGATTTGCAAGTTTTTCGATTTAAGTTGCAAATTTCGACACCTGGGTGTGTAGAAGTGGTTTGAATCATTGTGTGTGCGAGATTAAAATACCGTCAACGAAATTTGTTGAAGTTTTTAGATACTGTATTTTGATTAAAGATTCGAAGTTTTCTGAGACTGTCCAGAAAATTCAAAATGACTGATCTGTGAATATCCGGAAGTCTTTTTTACTTGTTTTTGGGTAATTTTCACCATTTGGCGTTTTCTCTATTTTTAGATAGATAAAATAGACGAAAATCGTTCATTTTTCTCAAAAAAATGTACAACTTTCTATTTCACACACGAAAAAACACTTATCCTATCCCAAACCACGTTAAAACCCCCATTTAAACTTATTTCCAATTTTCACCAACAGGTGCACGAGTCATTCCATTAACTCCCAATCCAACCCAATCAAAATGACGTCACGACACACAAAAACCTAAAAACCGATATTTATTTACCACCACTGACACTAGAAGCCGCTCTCCCACGTTTAGTTGAGCAAACTGTATAATTAAAAGGGTCTGCGAAACACACCATTCATGACTTCATCGGCCAACTATTTTAATCACCTTTATCGGTTCGAAACTATTCGCACTTTCCCACCAGGACACCAGCAGCACAAAAAAGATGTCACTCACTCAATAAAGCACTCATCTATTACACTCTCCGCACCCCGAAACCCGTCCTGGCTTATGGAAGAACAAAGAAAATGAAGATGTCCCCCTCCCATTTCAAATTTCCGCTCCTTTCTTCCTTTCCCCCCACCCCCTTGGCCCTGCCTTTTTTTAATGCCACACCTGTACCCTGGCATTTCCGGCCGGATCGGAAATGAGGGCTCAAATCACCACTTCCTGCCACACACACATGCGAAAACCTAATAAAAGATCCATTCAATCGCTAACTTCTTTTCGTTAAAGTTTAAAAAAAAATAAATAAATAAATAAAAAATCAAAAAAAAAAAATTAAAAAAATCAAAATCTTTAAATTATTTTCGAAATTTACCGCTAGTTGCCAAGATCAGGTTACGAAAACCTTCACTTGTAGGAGGAAACTTCGAAAAATGATAAAAATTTCGATTTTATTTTTTTATTTTTTTTAACTTTTTCAATTTTATCTGTGTTTTTTGACGTTTTTCAACACACCTATGAACGCAATGGCATCTGGGAAGAAGGCGGCGAGGTTCTGCGAGAGGTGGTCGCTGATGGGTATTTTCAGGTATTTAATGTTCGGGTCTTGTTCGAAGGTGTTGGGCAGATTGGCGGTCACGTTCAGGATGTATTTGATGTGGTATTTTTCGAGCGCCGCCTGGTCGCACGAGTTCTTCGCGTTGCCCAGAAATAAATGCGGGAGAATCTCCACCGGAAATGAGGCGTCGTCCAGCGGCGTCGTGACGCGGCCGATACTCGAGTCGCATCGGTAAGGGTCGTCTTCCGTTTCTGAGTCCGAGCACGAAGAAATTCGAAGGTTTTTCAGCCCAAAAACGGGTGTGTCGCCGCGTTCCATGCGACACCATTCGGGGTACAGGGCGTTGAAGGTCGCGAAACCTCCTAAAACAAAACAAAAATTATTTTTGAGTGAATTTTTGTTGTTTTTTTAAACATATTTTGTTACAAAATCATGTTTATTTATCTCTCCCGATACCCCAGGGAGCACAGCGAGGGTCAAAGTTGAGAAATTTTGGGATCGGCCAAGAGGACCAATGGGAGAGGAGATAAGAGAATGGGGCTAGGCCGCGGGCCAACCAGAGGGCGCGGCTCATTCAGTAAACTTTAGAGTTTGTTTTGGTGGCTCATCGAGCGAACTCTTTCACTTTAGCCCTTGATCTCACATCCGGTTGATAAAAAAAAAAGTCAAAAATAAACTTTTACGAGTCGATTTGAGTTAATCTCGCTTTTTAACGTTATATTTTTTTACTTTTTTTACACAGGCGCGTCTAAGATTTCCAAGTCGGGGTCCGGTTTCGCCCTTTCGGGCATTCTCCCAATTTGGCGCCATGTTGTCCTCCATCCATCCATCCATTCATTCATTCATTCACAACATCCAACTTCCTTCACGTTTTATCGATGTTCCCACTTCCGTTGCATAGATTATAGCCACAATCATTTCCCCTGTCCACTCAAAAATTCACGAATCGCCAATTGACGGGTAGCGATTAAACATGGCGCCCGGGTCAGCACTAATTTCGTAAATAAAAAGTTAATTCCCGATGATATTTTAAACTAATTACCATTTTCAGCTGATTATATCTATCTAAGTCACAAATTTAGTCAATTTTCATGTTTAATTTCATAAACTTTGAAAATGTGTAAAAACTCTCGATTTTTTTCACATTTCCAGACATTAAAATTAAACAAAAGCAGTGAAAACTGTCTAAAAATTCCTAAAATAATTAAAACCACGTGTGTCAAGAAGCAGAAACTACTTTCCCTTAAAAAAAAAAAAATACTGGAAATGACCCATGTCAAAACCAGGGTGCCATGTTTGGTGCGACGGAAAGTGAAATCGATTTTTTTCACATTTTCTCATTTTCTCAAATCCCAACCTCAAAAAAAATAAAAAAATAAAAATAACTTGACTTTTACCTTCCAAACAGACGACACGACAACCATCCTGCTGTAAACGTTGTAAAAGTGTTTGTAACACGATCGATTCCTCGCCCCGCTCATCGCACAGAACGATCGTGTGCGTTTTGCACGTTTTGCTGAAGCGCTCCCGACCTTCGTTGCTCTTGATCGTCGCCGTAAAGTTCAACTTGCCGTTCGCCAGCCGTCGAAGCATGAGCGACGGCAACGACACGTTGATCGAGCCGCGGATGTGCGCTTGCTGGAAGTCGCTGTTCGAGCGGCAGTCGAGTACAAGAATTTGGTTTAGAGTGCTGCTCAGTTGGTCACACAGCCACGAGACGGGTTTCGATGCGTCCGTCATCATCATTACGCTCAAATAATTTTTAGAAGGCATCATACGGACGGAAACTTTCGATGTATTTCAGTTCTGTTCAATAAAAATCATAACTTACACGCCATCTCTATCTGCTTCTCAATCACAACACGATATGAAACTCACTCGCCCAAGTCGCTTTTATTCTACGCCTCGGAACTACGTCACGTGACGGCGTTGACCAATGGGGAGCGAGGAAGCAAAGATGATGTCATGGCCTTGATGACTACCGTACAAAGGCCAATCACACTCACGAAGAGTGAATTTCACTGAGTTATGAGTGTAAATAAATGGATTTCTCTATTTGTTTTTATGTTTTTGACATATTTATATGTATTTTTGGAGATAAAAGCATTAAAATGACGTTATTTTTAAATTTTTTTTGTTGTTTTAATTTTTTGTTATTGTTTTTTTTTTTTTTTTTAATTAATTAAGAATAAAGTGGTTTTGTCACTTTGTGGAGTAAAGTCACTAATCCGCTGCTCGCAAGAATTAGAAAAGACCTCTTCGTAGTCCAAGATCATAGAATCCGAGTTTGGTTGCTAAGCAACGTACTGGAAAGGATTTAGAGAGGAATTATTAAGCCCGAATTCGGTTGTTGGAAGTATAAAGAAGGAAACGATGGTAATTTTTATTCAGCAAAAACAATGTGGACGACTCATGCGAATCGTCTTCTCGAATGTTGGATAACCCAAACGGAAGTGAGAGGAAATGCATCCGGTGGAACATAGCCTCATTAAAAGAAAACATAAAAAGCGTGCAATAAAAATAGGAAAAAAAAAATAAAAATCCTTATAAAAATTTTATTTCTCTAAATTTATATATGAAACTCTAGTTAATAATTTGATATGTGATAAATTTGACTTGGTTTTTTATAAATGCGATTAGGAGTCGGTGCTGATGTTGTCAGTTGCAGGCGCATCAATTAAATTGACACGATTTTCGATAACCGTCATGCGATTTTCCAACGAAGTCACAGCCTGAAATTAAAAGTAGAAGTTATTAAAATAAATTCAAGATGCCAACCACCAGAGTGCACGGTGATGTATGTACAAACCAATGACAGCAAATCCAATTTTTTTAGAGTGAATTCGCAGATGTTTTTCATTTTAGAATCGATTTTGTCGGATCCAGTCGATTTCTATATACAAATACTGTATTTTTTTTAACCAAAAAAATGTAAACAAGAAGTAGAGAGAGAAAGAGAGAGAATAAAAAGATAAAAAACCGGAAAAGAAATTTTTTTTAAAAACATTAAATCGAATAACCTGCTTTATGGAAACGGTTTGATCTCCACGCCTGAGATTTTGCTTAGACGCCAGCTATAAATAAAACAAGTACCGTTGCGTGGATGAATATTTAACACAATTAATCGCAGCGCATTTCCTGCCTGCCATTATCGTTTATTTACCCAGTTGCTAAGAATACTCACCACATCTTCTTCGTTGGCTTCTCGGTGGTGCATTTTAGGTGAATCTTCCTTCTCAGTTTTCACCTCTAACTGTATTTCATCATTGGACATCACATTCAACTTTTTCATGTTTGTCTTCCACACCAAAACCTTAAAAAGTTTAATATTGTATATCATATTTTCTCAAATAGCACTCCCATGGCTTATTGGCAAAATTTATTTTTTTCCCCAAATTTTTCCACATTTTAATCCCTTAGTCAAAGGTGTTGAATGTTGATTTTAGCATTATTGATTTTGACTATAGATCCTTAATAGGCTCTTTATTGTTCGTGATTTCTAAGACACGATTAGATATTTTGTATTCAGTTATCGTTTCGTCACAGTTTAACACACGACACACGGTTAAATGCACAAAGCTCTTAAAACAACTTTAAGCGTATTTATATAGCACAAAACATTATAATATTTGTCTTTCTAACTGCAATTGATTTCATTTGCCAGTTATAAAAAAACAAAACAATATTTTTGTTTATATAAAAACTCGTAAGACGACATCTAAAAATACACTCAATTTTCACGGTTATGACATCACTCATCTCCCCGATTCCTCTCCCCTTGCAATCGCTATTTTCCGTGAATTAATTTTCTTGCGGTACCACCGACAGTCTAAACAAATTTCTTCTATTAGTAATTACGCGCGTTGTAAACATGCGATTAAATTTCAAGTAATAACCTTGAAATTACCATCTTCTTGTTCTTTCCCTTTAAAACAATTGATTTTGGCTTCGCGCGCGTATTTATTGACTCGGGGGTTTGTCAACCATTGAGATTCCACTTCGTACCCCTTACGATACAACATTTGGCTATTAACGGCATAAAAATGGTTTTTATGTGTACAATGCGATCAATGTTCGGTTCAACGTGCAGCGATGATTGCATTTTTAAGCGACAAATGGAGAATGATGCATTATTAAAAGCCGATGTGTGTTCACGTTGCCCGTAAACATTGTACTTGTACAAGAGCAGATTGAGATTTATCGGGCAACTGCACTCGTTTTAGAAACATGGAGGATGCTAAAGTAGCAGTTTCCGTATGTAATGACGTAATAAGGGCCATGTGTTGTGGTAAACATTTCCTTATATTGTATTGTTGATCTTATGAATAGCGTGGCCAATGGGAAGAGGTTTTTCTCGCATCATGCATCATATAGTGGAAAATTGCGAATGGCAGAATCTCGTTAATTATATATAGTACAGGGTGTCCGATAAATCTGGAACCAATGGAGATTTGTATTGTGGATACTTTATTGCACGTAATATGTCCACAACATTTACAACTTGTGTTCCCTGATATTCCATACACATTCTGAGTCCCTTTAATATGTTTGTTTCAATGTTTTTCATCAAACTTGAATTGAAATTGGCACAAACTTCAATAATTTTTTCTCGAAGGTGACAGATTCCGAAATTTTACAGCAAAATGTAAAGTTTAGCGAGTTAAGATCAGGTGCTCGAGGTGACCACTCCACTAATCCTCAAGCCAATGGGGCACTTCAGTTGTGTAATATAGCAGAGCTCCATCCTGCATGAACCATTTTTTAACTGTTTTCCCCCATTGATGAAAAACAGTGACATAAACATTGTTAACACTAATACCAAAGAAGTCACCTAATCCAAGAGAAAATAATAGATCTGGGTTGGCTTAAAATACTATACCGGTATTGTGTAAAAAATGTTACTTAAGATTAAGTACTCTCAAAAAGTGGTGTAAATTAAATGGCTTAATACCATAAAAGAATATCTGCCACCAAGTGCAAATGTTTAAGTCACCTGCATAAGGCAAATAAGTGCCCCTTAGAGGCACTCATGGGAAAGTCACTTAAATTGATGTCACTTTTTTACAATCATGCCCAGTTGCACCAACAAGTTAAAATTCAAGCTAAATTTAGCAATACTTTTAACATTGGTTAAACTCCACTTAAGTTTAACTTTCTTTGAACGAGCTTTAAAATACCTAATTTAAGTAGTGACTTTGCCTTAACGAAATTGAACATATCATTAGGTCTTTTAGTTGAATCTTATGTTTTGTGACAGGTCGCATATGGCCATAGTAGCTACCGAGGATAAATCAAACCATATAAAAATTGTTGCATTTCGGTCAAAGTACCCGTTACCTTGAACCGCTAACGGGTTCTACCCACATGGGTTCTCATCCCATCGCACGTTGCTAGAATCGTGTTGCAATATAAAGATAAATCAACAACTTATGCAAGTTGTGCCCAGCTAAGGGCTCTGACTTTACATGATTTCAACAAGAAAAAAACCAAGTGGAGATTTATTTGGCCGTTTCATGTCAGGGCCATACCCCCAGCAGCAGTGATTTACAATAGATTCCAGACTTTGAATGCTGGATAATAATAGCAAACATGATGACATGGTAATGTGCAGCAGGTATTACTCAGAATGAGTGGTAAAATTAATTTAAAAAAAAAATAATAAAAAAATAAAAAAAAAAAAAATAAATAAA
>JAQFZP010003233.1:0-10825 GCA_034695745.1 Geophilus truncorum | reverse complement strand
AATAGTGCACAAATAAGCTGGGACGGGAACAGAATGAAAGCCGGGACGGGAACAGAATAGGTGTGCTCCTGCATTCCTTAACCACAATGTCCACAATAAGTGTGGTCCTGTATCCCGTGCAACGCCGGGTAAATCTGCTAGTTGAAGCATAAAACAATTATATTATAGTCGAACCCCATTGTAACGAAGCTGAAGGGATCAAAGAATTTGTTCGTTATAACGAAGATTTCTTATAGCAAGACGAATTAGTATAGGATTTAAAAATCGTTCGTTATAACGAGGAATTTGTTGTACCATGAAACCTGATTTGATGTTTTGTTTAGTGTTAAAAGATTGCACTTCACACAACTGAAGTAAGTAACTACCATAACTTAATCTTCTGAAAATACCACAAAATGTTTATGGTTCATACATTTATTTTAATGCTAAAAGAGTCCACTTTACATGCTTTCCAAGTAAATTTACATGAAGATACACCACCAGCAAGCAACTTTTACAAAATTACACACCACAAACTGCATCAGAAAGCTCAGGGGTAAAACAAGGCTTCGCGGCTTTCCGCTTCGCTCGCCATGTCACAGCTCATTTCGCCATAAAAACCATTTCTTTTTGATTTGATTACGATTATTAAATGCAGTAGCAACTTCATTTCATACCACATACAACAGAAATGGGTCACAGAGGGAAAATCATTCAGCAAAAGCCCATTTAAGGTTGGCTTTAAGTGCAAGCATTTAAGCAGTGCAGTGCAGCCTCCAATCAAGCAGCGAAAACAGCAGTGGCGGCAATAAAAGCCGAAAAAGGAAGACCGACTGATTTAAAAAGGTCGCCACCCATGGCCAATTGCTAGTTTACATCTGCGCAAGTGGAATTAGGGAGGATTTGAACGTGACCGGTCTTCCTTCATCTACAAGCTGCGGTTCGCATTCAGTTGGAGTGAAAGAAATTTGGCTTCTCACATATGACTTTTGAGGGAATAAAGATAGTGGTTGGTGATTGAGGAAGTTTAGAGGTTTGATATATGGGGTTTTTTTTTTAGTGTTGATTGGGTTTTTTGGTTAGGAGTCTTTTCTATTAGGTGTAATGCAATAAGTTGGAGTTGTACAATTGCTGCAGAATTACAATAGAAAGTGATGAAATGTTGGGCTTTACTGCTAAAGTGTTGCAGAATTTAATTTTAATATTAATTTTGTAATTTCATCAACTTTGTTGACTTTAAAATAAAATTACTGAAATTTAATTAAATTTTTAATAAATTTATAGGAAATGTAATTTGAAAATTTATATAAAAATTGTAATTCACATCAAACTCTTTCAATTACAAACAACATTTACAATGTAAAATGTAAAATCAATCAAATAGCATGCTTATCTGCATGCAACTTAACCTTTGCAGTAAAGCCTAAGCTTGTTTAACTTTTTATTACAGTACCGTATTGCTTAAAGTGGTGGGTTGCAAAACATTTTTGCAGTAAAAAAATTTGTAATTTATACAATTATAGTTTCGTGTTGCTATCAGACAATCCATATTATGAGAAACGAATGAGTTTCTTTTTATATAATAAATCAATAACAAGTTTTAAAGAGATAATAGTTTTAAAATTATTATATTGAAAAATACCTCCTTTCCCCATGTTGATTAACCCTTTCATTACCGAGTAGCAAAAATTTACACGCATTACCAGCAATAGGTAAAAAATATATCGATTTTCGCTATCTCTGAGCTGAAGCGCTGTTAGTCAAATGTATAATTTTTGTTACTGCCAACAGAGGGGTATATTTAACCAATCAGGATCATTCTTTTCTTGCTTGACCCCTGCTGTGTTACTCCTTTTATGGGAAATACAGAAAGTACCGTAGGTCATTACACACTGAAACTTTTATTCCTTATTAGCTACAGCAGAAAGCCTAACCAAAAAAATCTCATAGGATTTTAAGGGGCAGAAATAATAATTTTTTACACCAAATTTAACCAGAATTTAGTTTACTAAAATATACATTAAATGAGGAAAAAAAATATTTATCTTGAATAGAAAAAAAAATTTCCTATTTAAGTTGTGTGAAACGTATATTTTTACCTGTATAGTTGCTAAGTCGGTCGCGAAAGTGTTTCATTCTTAAAAGGTGGGTTGCGGCTCTAGAAAGTTTGTCCATAAATATTCTATTCTATTCTAGTTTAATTTTGACAAATTATCTTAATTGAGAGTTTAGTTGCCATGTTAGCCACTTCTAAGCTAACTTGTAAGAAGAAGAAGCTTTTCATTACCTTACAAATGAACAGAAGCTATTCTAAGCTTTCCCCCTAAGAAAACACCTTTAAAAACTCTTGTGACTGGACAAATATTGTACCACAAGTACGGAAAAGTAAAATACACAATAACAAGAAAAGATTACCAGAAGTTCTATTTGCTTCCATTGCAAATAAAACCATTGTGATGTCTAAACAACTCCAACCATACAGAAAAGTATACACAATTGCCAACTTCATCCATCCATTTGAAGCAAGTGAATCTCTCCTTATATCATCTTGATAGGCAACGAACAAACAAATGACAGGTATAAAGAGAGAAACATTTACCTTGTAGCATTTCTGCTGCTTTTATCTTTGGTCATTGTTGTGATGATGATCACATTTCCAATAACTCCCACCAGAAAGGTGAGGGCATGAGTTATCATGATGGGCACAAAATGTGGGTTGATAAACCAAGGTTTTAGCATATCCTCAGGGTTGTCAATTAATATGCATTCTCCCATTCCTACTGGGAGTGTAGTGTTGCAGGAGTTGTCCATTGTGACACTGAAAAAATTGCAAAAAAAAAAAATTAAGAAAGATTGTTTGGTTAGTTTGTTTACAGGCAACTAAAAAGGGAAAAAGCAGAAACTTTTTATCTTGTTACACCATGTCTCAATTCACATTTTGTCACGTCTTTTCCCACAAAGCTCAAGTCACAAACATCTTGTGGGTGTTTTGAAATGTTCACCAACATCAATTTATTTTCCCATTGAACTTTTCCTACTGTTGTTGCATCAATGAGCTGTTGACAATGATTGTGATAAAAAATGTCAAAAGCTCAGTCAACTTGAAGAATAGAGAGTTGAAGTAGTCTGAAGAAGTCTGATAACACCAAACTTCTTATTTAACTTTATTTTTGTTGTATTGTGTTGTTTGTAGTAACATTAAGGTAATGGGTAAAATGGTAACGAAATGTAACTGAAATTGTAACCCTTATAATTTTTCCTATAATAACAGTAAAGGTAACAATGGCAACTAATTATATTTTTGTTACATGTAACTGTAAGGGTAACTAGTTACCAAAAATTAAAGTAATGCTTACAGTAAGTGTTTCTCAGAATTGTGAGTTCCACGCCGACTTTTAGTGAGTCGTGAAAAAAAGTGAGTTTGCAATAATGCAGTAGAAATTCCCGCAAACGGACAACCGAGATGCTCAGAACACAAAGTCGCATGCACATGCATTGTTGTCACCGGGAACACGCGGGACAGGGTTGACAATGCCACATGAAGTAGCATGAGCCTTTACTACAACATTTCCACTACAAGAACATTCCAGGCAACAATGCACAATAGCCTCGCAAACAAAATCATTCAGGTTACCAATTCAAACAAAAACACAGTGAGCACTGACGAAAAGGACCAGGGAAACAAGGATCTCCTGTAGCGAGCGTTGAGCGCAGCAAATCGCGAGGCGTTTAATAGTGCACAAACAGAACAGCCATGACGGGAACAGAATGAAAGTCGGGACAGGAACAAAATGAAGGCCGGGACAGGATTAAAAAAAACACGCT
This sequence comes from Geophilus truncorum, assembly GCA_034695745.1. Taxonomy (NCBI): domain Eukaryota; kingdom Metazoa; phylum Arthropoda; class Chilopoda; order Geophilomorpha; family Geophilidae; genus Geophilus; species Geophilus truncorum. The sequence goes on along the minus strand of JAQFZP010003233.1, from coordinate 7,021 downwards.
ACTGTTTCCCGTAGCGTAGCACTAACAAAATAACACACACTCAAAACCCACCTAATTTTATTCCACCTAACACCACAATTCAAATCGAAAAACCCCGCCACCCGACAAACAAAAGAACAAAAAAAAAAAAAAAACAAGTTACTGTATCCCGTAGCGTAGCACGGGTATACTGCTAGTGAGAATATAAAGATCAAATTATTTGATACTGCTGTGAGGCAGAGAATGAATCATTGTTGTAATCGTGAGCGTAATGTTGAAATAATAGAAAATAATCCTTGACAGTTTTTCCGTCAGATGATCCATGTGAAATGAATGAGTTTTTCATCAAATTAATCAATATTAAATTTTAAAGAGAATGTAGTTCTAAAATTATTATATTGAAAAATATCTTCTTTTCCCAGGTGTGTTGCAGAAGCTTTTTGTTTTTTAAAATGTAGGTCGAAACTCTAGAAAGTTTGAAAACTACTGGCTTAAAGTTTTGGCTAGCATCGGACTTTTAGTTAGACATTACAAAACTGAAATCTAAAATGAGAATTTTATGGGTCATTAGTAGTGACCTTCGTGAGGTACTGTCAGGATTTAATGGGTTGCTTCAACCTGTGGATTCAATGTGGTTATACTTATCATTCTAGAGTGACAGCTGCTTAAATTAACTGTCATTTCAGTTTACCTGATTGCAGGAAATAGCAGCAAATGAAAATGCTAATTTAGTGAAATTTAGTTTTATTTTCCAAAACACGTACTTGTTGTGTTTGCTTTAAGTTTGAGTCTCAATTTTAAATGAATTCAGAAGAATTAATAAAACTGTATTATTTGGTTTTGTTAAGGTGTTCAACAAAGATACATTGGTTTATGAATTGCAATATTAAATTAAAAGATAAGAATGGAAAATTCTTGTAATTAAGATTTAAAACTCTGATATTGAAATATCCTTTCATAAATCATGAAATGCATTACCCGAAACTTTACTTTGTTAAAATTGATTTTTTTTTTTTATACAATGTGCAATAATACAAGAGATAATTAAAACAGTAATTCTTAATTTGATTTATTTATACTAGTGAGTGAAAATAGGTGTTCTAGAAAGTGTGAGGTCACCTGGTGGTGAAATTTGAATAACAACTTTAAAATAAAGATTAAATCTAAAAGCAACTTGTTTCTGTTTTACAATATTTACATTTTAAAGTTGTCACATAAAAATAAATAATCAGATAAAAACTGCTTGTTTTTCCCTGTTTCCATGGAAACACTAACACTTTTGCTTTTCAAAACAACCTTGTTCATATCTCTAAATGCCACACAGTTGCCACAACTAAATGTTTAGTTTGAGTAGGTGAAATGTCATTTAAGCTTAAAGGAGTCTATTAGTCAGGTAAAATTAAGCATTGATGGCATTAAAATTATCAGTGCAACACCAGCAATGTATTTGTAATTAAATGTGGAACTTTTGTCATGCACTGACTGGTATATGATCCCTGGAGACATAAAAACAATGAACAATAGTGACAGAATATGATACTGTATGATATCATGAGATGAAAAAAAAATATATATATAGACGATGATGATGACAGTCTCGGGTTTTAAGTGCTATGATTATGTTCCTGTGCTACAGTGTGTGCGTGGTTGTGCGTCGAAAAGCCGAGACGTGGTGACGAGCGTCCGAAGAGTCAGGTCAACAGCGGAACAAGCGAAACCCAGAGTTGGTCCACTAGCAGCAGACCAAGAGACAGAACATTACACTTGAGTGATTTCAGGGCAAAGTGAAAGACTTTTTAAGTTAATAAGAAACCAATTTCTTAAATTTAAGAAATTTTAAAATAATTAAAAAATATGATAACTTCCAAAATCAACTTCTTACCTCCAACAATCTCATTTATCATCTTCCTGCAAAACCCAATTAAAAATTCTATTCATTAATATCTTAAAAGCTGACTTTATCTTCATTTTAGCGAATAGCTGAAATTAATAATGTGTCAAGACTATCAAGTTAAGTCTTGTCAAAACATGTCAAAGTTTAAGATAAGTTTAAGGATTTCCAATTTAGCTTTTGCACATTCACTTAATGGACATTCACAGAGTAAACATGTCACTTAATAGTTCTGTAAAGGCCACAGTGGCTGTCCACTTGTAGTTGTAAGTCTTTAATTAAACAACCCTTGACCACAAACACACAAATTAAACAAATGAGTCCTTAATTGTGTTTTAATTGAATGTGTAAATGAAATTCCAGAATGAACAAATATTGGGTGGTGTAAGTTGAAATGTGGTCAGTTTGTATTGAAAGGGTTTGAGGCAACTAGTAATTGACCTTGGTTTTGAGTTCTAAAGGTATTGATTTTGATTTTAAATTTATTTGATCATGGTTTCCTTTAATTGATGTATGCTCTTGTTTGAATTGCAAAGTGGCCTCAAGTGAGGGTTTTTTAAAACTAAAAATAGGATTTAATAAAATAGACTTTTTTAAAAAATGTAAAAATTTTATACAATTTTTTATTTAAATTTAATTATGTTTAGAATATCATGCTGCAATTCTAGATTCTCATTATTTTCAAATTTAAAAAAAAAATTTCTTTATTTTTGAAAATATTATTACTAAAACTCTTGTAATTTTCTTTTATTTTTATGTTCTGAAAACAAAAGATGAAATCTAATTATCATTTTGAAATAATTTTTTTTAAAGATTAGAATAAACCAATTTCAAATCCCATGAAACCTTTAGCTGTATAATATTTACGTATGCTGTTAACTTCTGTATGAAAAATTTCAGTAAATTTTGTTAATAATTATTAATTAAGCTTAAATTCACTGGGAAAAGAAATTTTATATCTTACATAGGCAAATTAGAGAAAATTCTGTTTCTGAATTAACAAAACTTGTGTAAATCTTTTAATTAAACTGGAACAATACATTAAAATTTAAATTTTAATTCACTTTACTTTACTTTGAGTTTACCTGTATTGCTCAGATCTTCAGGCAGCAAATGTCAAAAGTATATAACTATTCATGAGATGTCATGTTGCATCTTAATTTAAATATTAAACATACAGTGAACAGAGATAGCATAAGCAAAAGTAGATGTAAAAGAATTATGAAACTATAAAGTTTTTGAAGTTAGGAAATATTAAAACAGTATTTCAAATTTTACTACTTTTACAAAGCAGACATGATCAACTGAAAAGTTTGTAGATAAGTTGCAATTAAAAATGAAGGAATTGTAACGGTGGGTTTCTCTGCGAGGACATACACACTTAGAATATTTGTGTTATAATTAAAGAGTTTACACTTACTGTTAGTCATTAATTTAGCCAGTAGGTGGGTTTTTTTTATTATTTGTGGGAAAAATCTTGTGCAATTAAGTGGTCTTGTGTAAATTTCTCATTTTTTCTCAAAAGTGTGTAAATCTCGTTTTAAACAATATTTACACAAGTACAAATAACAAACGAACCCACCTACTGACTTACAAGTTAGCCAAACACTTTATACTTAGCTATTGACTTAGCTATTGACTTAGCCATTGACTTACAAGTTAGTTATTGACTTAGCAACTGACTTAGCCAGTGTTGTGATCATTATTGCTACTTATTGCGACGTTACTACAACTAGCGCACTACTAATATGATGGAATTATGTTTAGCATTTATCGCTATTTTCATTAGATTGCACTAGTTAACAGTCCAATTATAAGTCACTAAATAGTATTTAGTGACTCGCAATTGGTTTAGAAAGTAAAGTGCAAATTGAAAACTATCGTGTGGAGATTCAGTGTTGCATTTGGCACTTGTTTTGCTACATTCAAATAAGCGAAAGAAGAAATATAAGTGAAAGTAATTTGTATAAACTAGTGATTTAGTAGCGATGGAGTAGCGAAAAGTAGTGCAATAGCGATAGCGAAAATTTACTAATCACTAGAAAAATAGTGATAGCCATAGTGCACTACTATTTTGCAGCAGCGGTCACAACACTGCTTACAGTTAGTCAACTACTTCAGTTGGGCATCACTATAGAGGGCGCCGTATGCAATCAGGTTTGTCATTCACATTAATCATGGCTGCTACATGAGAGGAGGTAATAGCTGAATATCACAGGCAAGGTTATTTTCAACAAGAAATAGTTGATCTTCTACACTCACAGCACAATATTCAAATTAGTACTGTACAAGTATCTGGCTAAGTCTGTGGTTAAGTTTGTGGTTAAATATGAAGTGTTTGGCTAAGTAAATGCCTAGGTAAAAAGTGCTTGGCTACATAAATGGCTAAATATTTGCAGGGGCTTCATAGCATTCACACTTAACTTAAGAAAAAAAAATTAAGATGCATTGTGAGATACTAAGTCAAAGTTTTCTTAATTTAAAACTGTTTTCAATTAAACGTTAATTTTGACTTAATGTCCTAATTTAGTCAGAAGAAAGTAACTGCACTAGATCAAAGATGGCAATCTTCAATCTGATTGGTCAGAATTAAGAATACATTATATTATAATTAAGTGTGTTAACTGGAGTTTAACTAATTTTAAATGGTATTATTATGCTCAGCTTAAATTTGTGCAACTGGGCATTATTGATCAATATCCAAACAAGAATATTTCAAACTGAAATACCGTACTTAAAGATTCAAGAGATCCCTGCAATTGAACAATTCAAATTTGCAGAGGCAGTTACATGATAATGTAGTTTGTTTATTATTATTATTATTATTATTATTATTATTATTATGGATATTACTATTTATAGAAAACATTTTCAATTTTTTTCTTTTTAAAGTACCGTAACTTCATCTTTTATACTAATGGCAGAAAATGTTTATATTCATGATATTTTTACACAGGCAATAAAATGTAGAATTTTATAGGAATTATTTAAATGTCTCACATGTTAACATGCATAATGCAGACATAAAACTGTATTATTGGTGTTTAACATACAAAACAAACTTTGTATATCAGATGTAGCATTTTCACTCATTGGTTTGAACTCACTTGCCATTTTAAGTGGAAACGTAACCCTTTTGAAATGTGGCAATTTTTCCTGTGTATTTTCCTGACCCTCATTTATTCAATATCTCAGGAACCCATGAAATCATAAATTATTTTAAAGATTACACAACTTTCCACTCACAACTTCAATCAATCTAAAAATATGTTATAACTCAATTCTGTTTAAGATTTCACGACCTTGAGAAATTTTCATCATTTATCAGTGGGTCACAAACAAATTTATGACTGAATGTGACATAATTAGAAATTTGACAGAAAAGAAGAGGAGAAAATTGGATTTCATGTGTGACTCATATAGAGGATCACAAAGTTAAGCATCAAGTTGTCAATTGCAAGGTCCAGTTGAGAGCTGCATAATCTGATTCATCTTCAGATTGAACACGACATACGATTTGGACGGATTTAGCTATTGATAGCTGAAATTTCACTTAAGAGATAAGACATGTTTGGCAGATCAATATGAGGAGAATCCTCTTAACAACAGAAAGAGGACCCTGAGCTTAAAAAAAATTCAATCTACCACTGCTTCAGTGAAGAAACTTAAACCATAAAGAGAAAAAAAGATATAAATAAATGAAAATGAAAACAAGAAAATAGAGATTAAAAAGCAAAAAAAATAAAAGAAATGAGAATCAATGAAACATATAGTCAAACCCCGTTGTAACGAAGCTCAAGGGGCCGAAAAACTTCTTCGTTATAACGGGTTTTGTTGTTACATGCGTCTTCTAAAGTTTGCATTTGTTGTACAGATTGAATGACCATGAAGATGATCTTTAAGGTCAAAGACAAGGTCATCATTGGATAACCCACGTTAGTCATGAACCCCTAAGACGCCATCTTCCTAGGTGTGACTGTTCACTAGATATTTGGGATGCAAGAGACTTTTGGAACACTCTATACTGTATAATGCGATATTAAAATAAAAGATGTAATACAATTAATCAGTAAAAAGTTAATTTAAAATTAACCTTACATTCCTAAAATTTAAGTATCGTACTTAGGAAAATTTGGAGTGAAAAATCGTTACCGGTACTATCCCAAGGTTGCCAAATAGGAAAGCTACAGCTCTGCACGTAAACCTAGTCTTACGATAACTAGTACAGGTAGTTAGTAGTTACAACAAATGAAATAACAGACGTAACCTGAGTATATCGTTTATGCTGTTACTGCCAATTCGAGCAATAACAATTTCCATTTGACTCTCACCATTTTCATTAACTCTACGATTTTTTAATCTTACACACTACTCTTTCTCTTTCCACTAAATTAAACAACGAAAACTCAGCTCGATTACCCACACCCCACTTCTACCTTTTTACTGACCGTAAAATCAAGTCAAAGTGCAAGATTGGCAATTCCACTCACGAAAATGATGGATTTATGGCAGCTAGGAGCATTTTGTGAGAACTCCGGATCTGTTTGGCCTTCATTTCACGAAAGGTCTCGGTACTTCATCATGTAACATAGGGGACCAAGTCAGAGTCCACTGTGTGGTACCTTAATCGACAATTCACCACTAGGGATCCATTCATATTGTACTCTATGTATCTTGCGTGCGTTATCGGAATCCGATTTTACTTTTTTTTCTACACTTACGCACTCTGTTGCCAAGGAAACCAGCCATTCGATGTTTTGGAACGTGTAAAATAAATTAGCTTAATATGATTTAAAGCCTGTTTTGTCTTCGAACAGAATTTCAAAGCGATGCATCGCTATGGTGTTCCGCTGCAAAATTACACACTTCCGTTGCTTTTGATTGCATTTGTGATTGTTTTTGTGGGTGCTTGTGGATTGAATAAATAACGATTTTGTCAAAGAATAGGCCTGAGGCAGTTTACCCATAGAAATAAGGGTGTTAAGAGGATATAAATAAGATTAGGTATATAAAACATCAATTTTACAGCATTTGTATAAAACTTATATTATAGATTGTGGGTGTAAATTTACATTTTAACCTTTGCAATACCATGCCGGGTCAAGTATGCGCGCATGGACGTTTTAATTTTTTAAAAATATAAATTCTTTG
>JAQFZP010003232.1:0-10826 GCA_034695745.1 Geophilus truncorum | reverse complement strand
AAAAAAAAAAAAAAAAAATTGTGGCTAGGTAACAAAGTGCCGAGCGTCTTCCAAATTTAGAGCATTCAGTCCACATTGATGCAGGAGCGAGCATCATCTATTGATGGTCTTTCCAAACGGCTGAAGAACGTTGACATTTACTTCTAAGTTGCATCAAACAAGTGCAAGAAGTAGCCATGGCGTTTTCTTGCTCGTGTTTATTCGAGTACGACACTCCGAAGATGGTTACAATCAGAAGTGTCACTATTGGGATCATCAACAGGATCATCCAGTTATTGATCATCACTTACATCGTTGGGTATGTTAATTTATTTAATCTCATTTTAGCACCTCACTTGAAACTCGATTTTGTGAGTTTTTTAATTCATCTTTGTCATTTTGTTATGCACCTTATTTCCATTCTATTTATATTGCGAAATGTACCAGGAAATTGAAGTTACCGTTTATGCTTAAAATAACTCACGTGACTCATATTTTTTTCTTTCAGGTATGTTATTATTTATAACAAGGGCTACCAAGAATTCAGTTCTTTGCAAAGTGCTGTTACGTCCAAGGTGAAGGGTGTTGCTCACTTGGAGCACTTGGGACATGTTTGGGATGTTGCTGATTATGTCGTACCACCACAAGAAAACGGTGCTTTTTTCGTGATGACAAACGCCATTATAACACCGAATCAAACACAGACAACTTGTCCTGAAGTGAGTTTAAAAAGTTTATGTATTTAGAAGTTTGTGGTAAAGTTATTTACTCTCACTTTTAAAATGGAAAATAATTAGCCTTAAAACGCGGCAATAAATTAAAGCGGGCGATGAAACTGCGTGATAAAAACAAGCAACGACCTGAAAAGTTTTTTTTTTTTTTTTTAAGTTAACTAGAGAAAGTGATGTAAAAATAAACATTTTACCATAAATCTTTGAGTTAAGTGTTTTTTTATTTTTTTATTTTACAGTTTTGATTTATTTATTGTGTTTGTTTTATGTTAACTTTGTTGTAACTTGTTATGAGATAATGAATGAATGTGTTTTTTTTTTAGGCTCCATTTTCACTAGCTAAATGTGATCCACTGGATCCAAGTAAAGTGTGTCATAAAGGGCAATCAATTCCAAAGGGACATGGTGTGTATTTTTGTAGTACTTAACAAAAAACTTAGATTAAAATTATTTTGTAAAGTGCAATTTGTTTATGCAAAACTGACTTTATTTTTATTTAATTGATAGGTATAATGACAGGCAACTGTGTGGCTTCAAAGGGTGAACATACATGTGAAATTCGAGGTTGGTGTCCAGTAGAAGACAGAAGATTTCTTAGGTAATTTATTATTATTTATTATTATAAGGACCAGATTTTAATTTTTAAAAATATTTTTCCAAAATTTATTTTTTAGTAATGTGCCATTGTTACCTGGAACTGAAGACTTCACAGTATTGATTAAAAATAGTATTCAGTTTAACAAATGGCCTCATATAAAAACGTTAGTAGAAAATTTAGTTTACAAATATAATAAGTACTGTATATAATTTTTTATTTTGGCATTTTAGAAGAAATATTCTATCTCACTGGACAGCGTCAGACTTGAAGAACTGTAGATATCATCCAGTTGAAAATAAATTGTGCCCAATTTTTCGATTTGGAACTATAATTGAAAAAGCTGAAGTGAATTACACAGAATTAGCATATAAGGTAAAAAACAAAAACCAAAAATAGTTTATCATTTAAAAATTGGCAAATTTTATAACTTTTTAAATTTTAGGGCGGTGTTGTAGGCATTTTCATAGACTGGGATTGTGACTTGGACTATAATATTAAACGCTGCGTTCCAGCTTATAGTTTTCATAGACTTGACTCTGGAAATGGACATGTAGCACCTGGTTGGAACTTCAGGTAAAAAGATGTTACAAAGTGAGAAGAAAATAAATAAGTTTTAACAAATTTTTTTTTTAAATTCCAGATACGCTTTACGGTTTAGTGAGAACCGTCGTACATTGTTTAAAGCATATGGAATATTGTTTGTTGTCATGGTTGAAGGTCGAGGACGAAAATTTAATGTAATTCCTCTTTTACTCAATGTTGGATCAGGATTAGCATTATTATCTGTGGTAAGTGTTTAATAATTTAAAATTTTAAGCTTTTTATAATGTAAGATTTATTTTTACAGGCTAAAATTATAAGTGACTTTATTGTGTTACGGGTTACGAAGAAACGCAACTTTTACAGGAAAAAGAAGTATCTAAAGGTTTATGAAGAAGATGACGACACACCAAGCAAAGTATATAATTTTTTTTAAAGCAGTTTTTATTTTTTAACTTTTTATGTTTAACTTTATTATTTAGAAACTTCCAATTATTTATCATCAGCCAAATTTTCATCAGTTTGGTATGAAACACAATGGTGTTTCAGCAGTGTGATGATTTTGATTATCTTTGCACAATCTTTGTTTTGTTTTGTTTTGTAAGTGTATAAATTTAGACTTCTTAGATTCTCTCAAAAAAGTGTTAAATGTTTGGTACATGTGGTGGAGAAAATGAAAATGTATTTATTTTGTATGTTCAGTAATAAAAGTTTTGTAAAGTTTTTATTACATGAAAGCATTTTTGAATTTAGCGCCAAATTCTGACGCGTTAAAATCAACCAACCACAGCTCGAAATGTGCTTATAACATTAAAATTTCTTAATTTCACTATTACACTTTTTAAAATCATCAAATTAAATTAAAATACAATAAAATTATTTAAAACATTTATATTAAATTAAACTGACATTAAAATAAATCCGAAATAAATTTTCAAGTTCGAGGTTCGAGGATAAAAATGGCGGCTACATTTAGAAGTGCATCATAACACCAACATTAAAATCAGCTGATTCCATCATTACCCATCTATAACTATGGGTAAAAAAGGAATATATTCATTTAGTTGCTTATATTCATGGGTTTTCTTTATAGATCTAAACACAGAAGAAGTTTTGGAGCATGTTTTTCGAACTAAAAACCCAAGTGATGTGCCAGAAGTTCCTGGAACTGCAACTCAACGGTACCATAACATACGATTTAACTCGAATTTTGCTTATTTCAATCTCCTTTTCTTTTTAATTAAGGAAATCACTGTCATTAAACAACTTAGAATTGTTTATTGATAAAGAATTGCAGGAAATTCAACCAACACCACCAGAATACGGTTTGTTATTATTGATTTTAATATTGTAATTCAATTTTTAAAATAATATTTTCTCAAATTATAAATTTTTATGTATAATAAGATAATTGAATTTTTAAAATAAATTTTAGATGAATCGTCTGGAAGAATTGGAAGTTCCCACGTTATGTTCGATGTCACATCAAATGTGGGTTCATTTGTAATTGATCGAGATAAATTAGGGGTAAATATATAAACATAAATTATAAATTAAATATAGTCTGAGAAATACTATGAATTTAGGTTTCTAGTCAAAGTAATTTCAGCTCTTTGCGAGCTAATATTTGTGTTTACAAAGGTATATCCATACAGATATATCTTGGACGTGTGGGTTGTAATTGTTTATTGATTTATATTAAACAGGGAAATGGCAATACGAGCTCATGTTAGGCTCCAAAGGTGTCATGCAAGTTGGTTGGGCAACATTAGGATGTCAATTTTCTCAAGAAAAAGGTGTTGGAGATACATCTGATTCATATGCTTATGATGGAAATCGAGTTAGGAAATGGAATATCGCCACTTATAGATATGGAGAGGTGAGAAATTATCAAATTAAATGCATTGAAAACTGAAATGATATTTTATTTATTTGTAGTCGTGGTTGACTGGAGACATCATTGGGTGCGCGATTGATTTAGATAAAGGTGTTATCCATTTTTATAGGTAAAATTTAATTGACATTGTATTTTATAAGACTGAATATAATTTTTTTAATTACAGAAATGGTTGTCATCTTGGAGAAGCATTCACTTCTATCAAACTAGGGCCTGGTATTGCTTATTTCCCAGCAATAAGTTTGGCCTATAGTGAAAATCTGGTTGCAAATTTTGGAGCTACGCCGCTTAAATATCCGATTCCAGGATTTCGACCACTGCAAGACCCGCCAGACATGGAATTGAAACGAGCGAATAAACTCATTTTTTGGCTCGGTGAATTACTGCCGATTATGATAAGGAAAGACAAAGTATGTAATTAAATTAAATATTACGAATAGGTAAATAATATTTTTTTTAAGGCTTATTTCGGGCAATTATTTTTAAAGAAGTCTCAAACTGATACTTCTATAGCCAATTTCATGGTTAGTGGAGAGACAATTTTGATGATAATTGCTGCTCAAATTATCCATCGCTTGGCTCCATTACTTGTATGTTGATAAATAATTAATTTTAATTTTATATAATAAAAAAAATTATAATTTTCAGACTTCGATTTACGTAACAGACGGCTGTCTTCTTAATTTTTTATCGGAAAATCATATTCTATTAGAAAATGATAATTTAGACGTTTCTTTAGAACCAAATCCGTTAATAGAAAAGCTTTTAGATTTGTTTTGGACATTAATGGAGGTTTGTTTTTATTATTAAGATATTTTTTTGATTCATTTTTAAAATTTTTAATTATGGTTATTATAGGAACACGAAATAAAGTCATGTATGGAAAATCTTATCATTAGTTTATTAACTGCGTATAGATTTTCTGCTATTTCCTCGTCCTTCATTCAGCAAGTAATGAAAATTAGAAATTAGAATTATAAATTATAATGTTAAAAATAATTGATTTTTTTTTACAGAAGAGATATCTGGTTTTGACCCTGGCTATTTTGAGACATAGACGAACTAGAGTTTTATTACTGAAAAACGTGATATATCCTTTATTATTATATAAAAATTTTAAATAATTGGCATTACCGGTATTATATAATATCCTTAATAATTATCCACTTTTGACAAAATTAAATTTCCAATTTTGTTACACATAAAACCATTAGACAATGACAGTCTAATAGAAACAATTCCTGAAGTTTGGTGGGAAATGAATTCAGATGTAAAAATCTCTTACATGTGCATAGACTTTTTAATGATGATCATTTATTTTTCTAAATTATCTATTTTAGAAATTTTCTGTGGACAAAGATTTACCAAATAACGAGAACAAAATTGCGTATGGTGAAGCCATTTTGAAGTTGAAAGCGTCACTTAATAGTAAATTTAAATTAAAAAAAAAAAAATTAAAAAATTTTATAAATTTTTTTTTAAATTTCAGCTTTAGAAAGCATTCAAGTTGAATTACTCAAAGTTCTATTGGACAATGAAGATGGAGACAATGTAATTTGTTTTTATTTTTAATTTAATTCTTTATTTTATAAATTAATTATTATTATTTTGTCAGGCTCCCTGCAGTCGACTTTTATTCCTCACAAAATTTCGTGATTTTTTGCGAGAAAATTTAACTGGAAGCAGAGTACTATATAAATTAATATTTTTTATGAAATTTTTTTTTAATGGTTAATATTTTATATACAAGCTCCATCCAATACATCTCTGTCCACTTCCTGTTACACTTTGCTTTTTCCATCGACTTATTCAAGCTTTAAGGCACTACTGGGATCAGTACGCAGCTGCAGCTGAATCAAATGACGATGTAGTAACAAATAGTGCAGGTATCAGAGCAGAACGCATTTGTTACTTATCAAAATGAATAATAATTTTAATTCATAGGTGCTTACATTCCTAATCGGGTATTTTACGACGATTCGATCAGTTTTTATGAAATTCAAAGAGTCGGTGGATTATTGTCGCATTTGAAGAAAACATTGCGAGGTAATTTATTCATATTTCTTTTACATTTAAAAAATTTAAAAAATTATTTTGAAATCTTTTTATTTTTAGATGACGTTGCATTGGCTCTCGGATTCAAAGTTGGGGTCGTTCACAGTAATCCATCATCTACCCTCGCTTTAGTATCTGGAAGAAACATTTCAAGTTTGAAATTTAAACTTTACAAAATTATCTTAAAAATAATTTTTGTTTTTTTTCTCAGCTTCTATCTCTCAGGATAGTGGTCCGTCGACATCAACCAATCGACCCAACATTGAACTGAAATCGCTTCCCAGGTTATTAGGTCAAACTGAAGCTCCATCTTTGGATTCAGGCAATTTCCCAGTAGCTGGAATCGGAAGCACGACAAATGCAGAATCAGTGCCATTGTTGTCATTGGTCGAATTGCTCGACGGAATTGTCTTACTTTACCACATTTCAGCGCACAAACAATTAGCAAAAGTAACTTTAATATAAATAGATAAATAAATTACAGAATAAAGCAAACTTTATATTTCAGATGTGCTCTTTACGTGACAGCATGCAAGAATACGTCACAGCACTGGAAGAAACTGAAATTAAGATTGATAAATGCATTGCTGAAGTAATTGCATGATTTTCTTTTAAATTTCTTAACTTTTTCTATTTTTTTCTTTAAGGATCTCGACAAAGATATCACAAATGCACTTCGATGTGCTAAAGCGGTATTTCTAGAGAAGCTCGCCGAACAATCGCGGCATTACGCGTGGATTCAAGCCGTGATTTACTCGCGTGAGAAGCAAGAGGATGTTTATTGGCTTTTACACGTGTTACTTCGAACTGTGAATCGTGCCTCGCTAGAAGGACCGCTTTTTGGTTTCGTGCCCGATTACTACATCGAATCGTGCATCAACTGTTGCACAGCTCTTCGTTCGTATTTCATCAACAGCACAGCGTTATCCGGATATGACGACATGTTAGTCGAAATGGCTCTCTTTTTATCCTCACATTTCTCTGATAAGAGGGTCGTTAATGCCGGTATATACTTTACTAAAAATAATTATTTAAATATCTAGATATTTATTTTATTGCGTTTCAGATATTAAGGATACGTTAATTCAAGCTGTAGCCAGCTTTGTTTGTCACAGACCGACTTTAACCGGGTTAGAACGAATGCCGAAAGAGAATCGGCTATTGATGGTGCGAGCGTTACTTCAGCCATATGAAAATAGAGCGTGGGCTCAGTCAAACTGGATCTTAGTTCGCCTGTGGAAGGTTTAATTTGAATGATGGGTCGTGTTGTTGACGGTTTTGTTTATTAAGTTTTTTATTTTTTTTGTTTTATTTAGGGTTGTGGGTTTGGTTTTCGTTATACGCAACCACCACATATGGCTAAGAGGTTGGGTCCGAAACCGCAGACAGAAAGTACTATTGCAACTCAATATCAAAGTGAGGTTTTAACGATTTAAATTTTAAAAAACTGTTTAGTAGTTTTATTAAATTCTGTTTTTCTAAATTTACAGAACCGTGTCCTTCAGTGTTGTTTCAACAACAAATTGCCGAGTTGCTCCTGCAAGATCCTTCATTAGCTACGGCATTTTTAAACAGCGTTTTGAATCAACTGAATTGGTCTTTTTCTGAGTTTATAGGAATGTTACAAGAGGTAAAATATTTATTACAGTACTTACAAGAAAAAGACAATAATTAAATGGTTACTTTATAACTACAGATTCAAAATGCTTCTAACCGACCTGAACGAGTTTTCATCGATTCGAGACAACTAAAAATCTGTGCAACGTGTTACGACTTGGCTTTAGCACTCTTAAGAGTTTTAGAAATGGTTGTTCACGTTTGTCCGTGTCTTTTTACCGATTGGAGTAAACAGACTGCAGAACCGTTACTGGCTCGCTTGTGTCAATTACTATGCCAAGTTTTAAACCGCATAACGTCACGTTCGGGTTGTTTTGACCATGTTGTTGCTATGGAAATTCCAGGTAAAAATTATTAATTTATTTTAAAACTCGTTTTTATTTCGTACTTTACATAGGTTTGGAGACCATCGATCATTTCCCACTAATTGCTGCAGTTACGGGAATTTTGGTGCAACTTGTATTATGTGGGACTCAAAGGAGGTAATTGTATGTTAATGATTTATTTTCCATCTTGTGTTAAAATTTGAATCTTTTTTTTCTAGTAAGGAATGTGCTACAGCAGCGCTGTTGATCGAACCAAGTTTTCAATTATCGTCCATTGAGTTTCTTCTGGACATACCACCACACACTCTTGGAGGAAATTCTCCAACTCTGAAGAAGCATTTCAGTATCATAAACTGTAAGTTTAAAGTAAAATTTTACTTTATTGTAAATGAAATGAATTTCTCGTCGTTTTAAATCGAAGACGAAGAAATAAACGCGTCTGAAATTGAAGATGTTGAAAGTATGTTGCGCCATCTGGAAGGCGAGCATAAAAACTTACAAACAACCAGTGATGTAAAATATTTGATTTTTATGTTTGTGTTGTAAACTTTACAAAGTTTCCTTCTTCAGGTGTCTGCTGAGGAAGAACTGTGCACCATTTGCTACGCACACCCAATTGCAGTTGTTTTCAAGCCTTGCTGCCATCAGTCTTGCAGGGCTTGCATATTTCATCATTTGATGAACAAAAATGAGTGCTTCTTTTGCAAAACAGTCATTGATTTGGTTGTTGATTTGAATGGGAAAGTAATACATGATTTGATTAAGAGTAAGGCTACTACAAATGCAAAGTAAATTTTTTGTAAGTTGATTTAAGGAAATTAAATCATTTTGTATGAAGTTGGTAGTAGATTGTGTGATGTAAATTAAAAAGGAACAACACATTATAAATAAATGAAATTAATTTATGTTAAAAGTATGAAATTGCCATGCAGGAAAGAAAACAATTAAATAGTGTTTTCGTTGGTTCGTGCCTCCACTCTACATTACCAAGTAAAGGGAAACCTGGAAAAGTAATTGAGCAAACTATTATTACTAATGCATCGCATGTTTAGGGAAAATGTGTATTAATACGGATTTGCATTTGATGTATCGTTTCAGATGTTAAAGAAGAATTACATATACAGAATACATTATATATCTACAGAAGAGTCCCGATTGTGGATTTATTTCTTGTCATTTTTAAGTACAATTTACTTCGCATAAGCGCATTGCAAAGTAGCCGACATTTCAAGTTAGAATGTCACGTTCTAATAAAAGGCTTAACAAATTTTAACGACATTTTTTTCTAAATTTTAATGTTAATTTGGATTGTAATGTAAAATCAGGAGTAAAATTAATTGCATATATCTATTTTCAGAAGATAAGAAATATTTCTGATTATTTCTATCTTAAATCCAATGTAAAAATCTACTTCGAATCTTGCTTCCTTTAGGCCTAAGTAAGGCTTAGGGTCACTAATTTAACAAATAAATAAATTTAATAAATAATTCCAAATTTTGACAGCTTAAACTACAAATAATACTGCACAAACACATTTTTAAAAACTAAATAAAATACTTATGATAATTCCAAAACATTAAAATACAATTCTCACGCAAATACATCAATTCACTTACCTCAAAATTAGTCTCACAATCTTCTACCTTCATAAAAAATACTTCACATCGATTAAATGAATAAAAAACAAAATAAATAACAAAAACTTTCTTAAAAAATTAAATATATTTTAACACTAAAACTGAAAAAATAGAAATTTCCAGAACCTTCTAACATATACGCAACAAAAAGCAAATACTCGCTACATTATTACGTTTGCACGAGACAATACTAGACTGACACCCAACCTTTGTCGAGCACAAGATCAACAATAACAGCACACAAAGCGAGGTGATAAGGTCAAGTAAAATTTTTTTACATATCAGAGTTGTTTCTGACAGCGGGCGGGAAGGTCAGGAGCAATTCTCTCTCTTCTAGGGTTGTCTTTCTTCTGTTTCTTATTTTCAAATTTGTTTTGAGTGGGTTTTGAGCATTTGTTGTCACGGTTTGCTGGGTTGTTTTCTTAGGTTTCTTTGATTTTCTCGCCGATTTCTGGTCGGAGAGGTTCTTTATGGTTTTCTCTATTAAATCTTTTTCTGTCCATTCTAATTGAGCTTGAATGTGATGTTGCTCTAAGCTGGTTTGATTTTTAATTTTTTGTACTTGGATCATCCTAACACTAAAGTGATGTTTGTTCTTTATTTTCCTTGCAGAGGTACAATTTTATGGCTATTTCCTTATGATCTTGCCTCTAGCACATTTCGTGGGTCTCTCTGTGTAAACAGGTGGCAATTTTTAGCTGTGCTGGCAGATATTTAATTCTATCTTACTTTTAAGTTATTTCTTAGTACCGGCACTTAATGGTTGTCACCTTATTTCAAGGCCTCTACACTAACATGTTTTTCAAAATGTTCTGCCATTTAACTTCTTCTTCTGATTTTTGATTGTGTTTGTTGTCACGGTTTGCTGGGTTGTTTTCTTTAGTTTCTTTGCTTTTCTTACTATCTTTTTCTGTCTATTTCAATTGAGCTTTTAATGTGATGTGGCTCTAAGCTGGTTTGATTTTTAATTTTGTGTACTTCGATGGTCCTAACACTAAGGTGGTGTTTGTTCTTAAGTTAACGTCACTTGCTTGTAACGCTGGTTATGTCGATGGCTTAGCCAAGTCTGCTTAACTCAACTACAAGTTGGGTACAGAGTGCTGAATTTTAAAGCTTAAAACATCTATCTATATTTTTCTTTCTTCTGACAATCATTTTAGTGTGTAACCTACTAAGCCTGGCTGTAACAGCTCGGTGATCATCTAACAAGTAAATCATAAAATACTTAATATTAACAAAACACTTTATAATAAGCATAGAAAACACAATTCAATATCAAATCTGGATTCTCACATTTCTTCCCCCTTAAAACAAAATCACAAACAGAAAACTTAAACCCTAAATAAAACATGTTTACTATACTAAAGAAGAAATCAATACAAACAACAACACAAAATTTTTTTCTCTTCTTGTCTGCTGCCCACACAACTCGAACACGTTGAAGAG
>JAQFZP010003231.1:0-10827 GCA_034695745.1 Geophilus truncorum | reverse complement strand
CGCGATGGGAGATGACGTCATTTCAACTCCAGTTGTTGTTGATCATGTGCTACACGATGCCGGTAAACAGAAAAGGGTTTCAGCTGGGTGAGGAGAGAATTTCAACATAATTTCAACTTTTTACCTGATTTTGGTGAGTTTTAATGATAAATATAAAAGTTTTTTGACTTTGTGCAGTTGTTGAAGTGTATTTTTGTGAATATTAGGAGCTGTCAAAGTGAAATCAATGAAAACATCATTTTTAATGCAGCCAAAGTCGATTTACAACCGTCAAAACACTTAAAAAGGGTAAGTTTTATAATAAAGCATTTTATAAAGCAACATTTTGAGCAATAATATAAAGGAAAATTGAGTTGGCACGAAAATTTGAGACAATTTAAAAAAAAAATACAAAAATTAGTTAAATAACTTATAAACAATGATACAAAAAGTTTTACAAATTGAATTTTTACTTTTGTTTATCTCTTATTCGTTTCTGTAACACTGTTAATAACTCATGCAAAACATCCCTTCGTTTACCGAGTAACAATTTCCTCACATTGTCATTATAACTCAGTAAACAAACTAAATTCTGGAGTAGAAAGGCTTGGCAGTATTCGAGTAACTGTTTTGCATTGTAGATCTGAAATGATGAATAATAAATTATAGCAAAACGAAAGAATTTTAATTGGTATGTAAAATACCTTTGCATGAATGTACATTGTGACAATATTTTCATTATCAATGAATTTACAGCAATTGATTTCACAATATTTGAGGAGTTCTTCCAATTGGAAGAAATTTGCAGCAGCCATTAACTAGGGTAAAATAGAATAATTAACATTAAAAAAAATACATTGGGGCTTGACCAATATCATGAAAATCGAAAATCGGCTGATATCCGATATTACAAATAAGAAATCGACCGATATTGATATCGATTCCGATTTTTTTTAAATTGTTTTTACAAAAAATCAGAATCGGGTGTTAAAATATTGGCCGATACCGATACTTGATATTTTTCCAAATATCGATTTCAAAATCGGTCAAGCCCTAGTTAAAATTGTACCTCTAAAATGTCTTTGTGGTTTGATTGAGCAATGTCACATGACCCCTTATAGAGAAATTCCATAACAGTTTGGAAAATGTCATAGCGAATTTCGTTGATTTGCACTATTGGTGGGTCTCCATCACATTGTCTGTTTGACAACATTGTTTTGAAGCAAGGTGAACAGTTTACTAGGATTATCTTGTGCGCGTAGAATATGCGACCTTCCACTCTGAATTGGACGTCGGACAGTTCTGGGTTGTTGACATATTTTGGATCTAGGGAAATTTTCAAGATGTCGTGAAATGTTGTTAATTAATTTCGATTCGTTAATTTTCTTACCTATTCGAACACCCTTGTTGATGTTGATTTCTTGGTCCAGTTTGATTGTTTCCTTTCCGAAGCAACCAGTGAAAATTTCCGCTAGCAAAAGACTTGTGCCCTCGTTCTGTAAGGTGAGAATAGAATGGTCAGTTTTATTTATCAATTTCGCAAAGCTAGTGCCAAACTTTTCTTATATTAGAACTATTAAATAAATTTATTACTCATTTTAAGAATGATTTTATAATGTAAATAAGACAAACTTCCAACTTTTAAAGTGTGATCTTCACAAACTTTGAACTTTAGGTGCAGTGTAAACAAAGCACGAATATTATTGAAAAACAATTCTACTTTTTAGCTTGAGTTATGCAAATTATTATGTTTAGAATCATTAGTCACATACCTTAACTTGACGGAATGTGTCGAATAACAATGGCAGACATTCTTCTATGAATTGTGCTGCACTGTCTTCTGCCCAAACCATTTGAAAGTCTTGGAGTATTTGATCAATTACAGTTTCCATTCTTAGTTCAGTAGCTGTTGCTAATGCATGCATCCAACAATGTAATGTCCATGGAACCCCTTTAAAAATTAAAAACTTTAGTATTTGACTTGCAAAAAAGTTTTTATTTCTTGTACTTACCTATATTACACAAATCAAGTGTTATTTCAAGATGGCTGCTTTCCGCACTATGGTACATGGCCTCTTGAAGAGTCTTCATTTGCTTTTTAGTTAATTTAAGAACTGGATTGCTTTCAACTTTATTCGTTTCATCAAAAGTCAGTGGCATAACTTGACAGTATGTCTTCCTCTTCTCACTTATTGTATTGTTGGCTTCAGCTAAGATCTCCTCTAAAGACAAAATGTCTTTGCTTGCATTGTTGTCTGGATTTGACAGCAGTTTGTGCAACACCATTCTCTGTCCATGTGCAGCTGCTACTGAAAATGGACTGTAGCAACCTTGTTGCAAGTCCTTGGCATAACTCATTGAATCCCTTACAACAGTGGTTAAAAATGGCTGTGCACCATTTAGTAAGAGAACATTTATCAAATCCAGATTTCCAGTTGCAGCTGCAAGTTGCAATGGAGTCACAGTCATCTTGTCTTCATTTAATCTAACACCACCTTCAACATTGGCCCCATTATCCAGCAATATTTTAACAATATTAATATTTCCTTGCAGTGTTGCATAAGTTAAGGCTGTCCACATTTGGTATTGTGGGTTTATGTTGGGATGACTTGACGAATTACAGGGAGTCTGGGTGATAGATAAGATGGATTTAATTTAAATTAAGATCAACTTGGGGGTGCGTTCGAAAACTCTGATCATGACCATGGTGACATCACGACCATTGTTTTAAAACTCCCGTTATTCTATGGTATTCTAACATGACTGACCACTATAAATTTTGGGTAACCAATTGTTGACCGTAATCTTAACCACAGTTTTCGAACACACTTTTTGTTGGTTATATTGAATTACCTCTATGTTCACATCTGCACCTGCTTTCAACAATGTTCTAATCATGTTGTCATCTGATTTAAGACACGCAACCATTAAGGGTGTTAAGCCGTTGTCATCTAATGTATTTAATTTTGTTGAAGGTAGAAGTTGGATGGCAGTTGACACAAGATCAGTTCTTCCTGATACAATCATGCGAAAAGCTAGTGATGTCTTCCAACGGTTGCAAGAATCATTCTCAACTGTTGATTTTGTAGGAAATAGTTCCCCATAGCTAGAATAAGTCAAATTTTTAAGTATTTGTGAAATTTTAAAAAATGATTTGTTTACCTTTCGTATCTTACTGGACAGTCAACACCTGGTAATAATAAGCGAGCGGCTTGCATGACGTCATCTTTGTCAATAATGGAACGATAATAGTGTTCACAATGAGCAGTGGCAATGCGAACCCACTCGATTAAAGGTGGTAATACAGCATATGGCCTAGAATAGGAACAAAAATATGAAAAATTTGTTTGTTATAACAAAATTTGAGTATCCAAAATTATTAACCTTTCGTAGACTAGTTCCTGAATTGGTCTCGTGCAGTGTTGAGTATGTTCCAGCTGAGAACATCTCATGAAATAAAACAATGTCTCCAGAGCACACGCTGACCACGAGATGACCTGCTTCGTTCTCGGTCTTTGAGGTGGCGTAATATTGTTGAGCAAGTTTTTCATTTCCGAAATACTTCCGACACAAGTGGTCAATATACTCTGCTCCGCCGTTTTATCATTGCCATAGGAAAAGTGCATCACATCTGATTCTGATAAACTACTAGGCCATCTGGGCATGGCTAGTTCACCTAGAGCAACAAAAAATGTCATTAAAGATCACACTGGTCATTTGCCAAGAATGTGGAGCAATTATAAATCCATTTTGTCTTTTTTCATTCCGCTTAATAATAAAAAAAAAAAAATATTATGCATCATCTTGTTGAAAAAATTAGTCAAAGTTCAACACCCTCGAGTTACTTAGGCAAACCACGGACTGGACATTTTCTAAATTTATAATAGCAAAGTGCAAAGGTCTTTCACCCTTCCAAGGTCATTTTGGGGATTAAAAAAGGTCAGCTAGAGAATCCTGCTTACCAGATGCTGTTCTCCCTGTATTAAGATGCGAATATGGTTGCAACAAGCCCCATAATTCTCCATTGTTAGCAATGCTGTGCTCCAAGCCTACAGCTGTCATTGTAGTGCCATTACTGGGCATGCACTGAATCATAATCTCTTCTAGCAAGTTCTCCAATCCTGCAGTCAAGTAGATGGCTGCACATTCGTGGATGAATTTGCCAAGTCTGACGTCACACATCCAGCGCTGAAACCGACCGATGCTGAAATGGAGTCCGGCGCGCGAAGACTTGCAAAGCCGAAACTGGGCTTCACCACCTAACATGGCTGCAGCTCTGAGACAGGCTTGGATGCAAGAATGTGCCAAGGCAGGTGCAAGGATTACTTTGAATGCACTGTGCACTTGCTGTTTGGAGGTTAATCCAAGTTGTCTGGAGAAGCGTTGGATTTCGATGGCTATTCGCACCAAAGCTCGCTGAAGCAAATAGGACAGTCGGGGAATGACGTCCATTGATATTCTCTCGACCGCTTCATCTAGTCGACCGTTTTGCAGTACCCGAAGAATGTCGTGGTTGCTCCATGGTAGATGCTGGACTTCGACCAATCTGCTGTGGCTGTCGATCCACACGAATTCGTCGGCTGAAGTTATGTTGGTGTTGACCGTTTCGAGGCTCGAATGTCTCATAAGTCGTCTCATGCCTGATTCCGATTCGCTGCCGCTACAGGATCTCATGGTCATTGCTTCCATCGCTTGTCTTATTTCGGCGAGTCCAGTTGCTTCTTGAAAGCCGATTTCCTCTCTTCGGTTTCTGCTTCGATGAAGCTGTAATCTCCGATGGCTTTGTTTGGGAGGTAGCGACATGGGGTTGACCACTATTCGGTCGTCTTCGGGCACTGACTGTTAGAATAAAATGATTTAGAAGCTGATGTTTTAAAAAGGATTTTTATGGATTTACTTTCAAAGATGATTGGCAGCTCCAATGAGGTTCGTGATGGACGACAATTGCATGGCCGTGATCCGCATCTGCTCGCATTCGGCCATGTGTCATGGCTTCGGCCAATGGCGATGATGAAGTGTGGCTATCACTCATACTGGCGTGACCTGATGATCTGGAGAAAAATTATACATTCAGTAATTAAAATTGATGTAATTTAGGGCTGGTTGCACCAACGAAAGTTAAAGTTAATCGGAGTTTAACCAATGTTAAAAATATTGTTAAATTTGAAATTACCTGTTTTCGTCACTAGACGACCCAGCGTATATTTCTTGACGAATGGGGGTGACGTGCAACTGATCGGTGCTTGAATGATGATGAGGTAGATTAATAATATTCCGTCTTCGAGATTTTCTATTGGCCGGATGTTTACATCTCGAAACACCGCCATCGCCATCTGATGAACTTTTACTCAGAGAACCCCAGTCTATGGGCAGTGAAGATTTGTGAATATTTCTGAGTTTTTCAGGGATTTCTGGCTCTGGGTGCATTTCAACTTTGACAACAATGGGGTTTCTTGCTGTTTGGCAGTGGTTTTTTGCAGGTACTGGTGGTTTGTCTTGGTTTTTCACTCCTTCAGTTCGGGATTTAAGACTTCGAGCTCCTGGTGTCGATAAGATTTCAGGTCTAGAAAATTATTATTTTATTTTGAATAAGCAAATTATATCTAAAATTTGTGATTCAAAAAATTTCCCACATGTCAAAAAAAAAAAAAAAAATCAAATTCAGTAGAATTTTATTTCCTTTGGTGCTGCAAAATTTTTAGTTAATTTTTTATCATGCAATAACCAGTGTTGTAAACATTACTTGCAGTACTTTTTGGTAACTAATTACCGTTACAGTTACATATTGTAAAATAGGAATGAGTGAGACAGTTACAGTTACTGTAACTACAGAGAAAATTATAAGCGTTACAGTTCCCACTACCCATTACAATTTTTTTACTGTTACATTTATAAGTGTTACATTTACCTTCTTGGTTTTGGCTTGATAATCTCATGTCCCTCTCCTGGTACTGGTTGTCTGTACTGTTCTGCATCTCTAAACTCCAGTATGGCATGAGAATTAGAAGTCATGTTTCTTCGTTAAGGATGTCAACTGCTCAAGTAACTGCATCCAACGCTGCTATCTGCTTTTGTATATGAAAAGACTTATTTAAATACATTATTTTTAATTTAAGACTTGGTTAAACTTGTAACAAGCTCAACAACTTTCTTTTATTCATTAAAAATATTTAAAAGTTGTGTAAAAATATTTACTTTGCATAAAAAAAATCATGAATGCTCTCTTTTAACACTAATTGAAAAAGAATGTGAAGAGGCCATTCATAATGCTTACATCACAAGACACTCAGCTTTAAGGCTGGTTCAAATTACCAAAAGAAAAAAAAATAAGAAATTGTGGGAAAAGATTAAGAAGTTTTACCAAGTCACACATCACAAGATGAATAAGATTATTTAAGAATTCATGAATGTGATGGGAAATTGGGAATTAGATGAAGGGAAACTTCATTCCTTGACCACTTATGTGATTAATTGATTTTAGAAGTTTTAAAAATTAATTATTTCAAGGAATGTTTAGTTTTAGAATGTGTGTTTCTGAGATTATTTTCTCACTTTCCCATGTGGGATTTTTGAAGTTTAGGGGTGCAAAACAAGTTTTGCATGCAACAAGTTGCATTGAAGCACATGAATCAACTTTTGTTTGGTTTTGAGGGGTGAAAAAGTTTTTTTATAAGAAAGAGATGGGGTTATTAGAGGTTAGTTAAGCGTTTTGTGGTGAAATACCTTTATGGAGTTTCCTATATTTTCTTCCCGACGCCAGACTGTTTGTTTCCATTCCAATGCCAAGCGAATTCCATTCCAATGCCAGGCAGGGACCTTGAACAGCTCGCGGGCTTAGGTCAAGCCAAACCGCACCCACTAAATCGTCACTTGAGAATGTGCCCTCGGGAGTGGATGGTAGAGGCGCGAGTTAGTGGAGTTTGAAAATTTTTTACAGTCGTGTTTTTAAAGAAAAAAAAATTATTGCGGTTTTATTATTTTTATTTCATTTTAATTTTGAGAAGTTGAAAAAATTCCAAAAAAAATTCAGAAAGTAATTTATTTTGTGTTTGAATTAGCATTTTGTGAGTTTTTAGTGATTTTTAGCATTGATTTTACACTTTTTGTGATTTTATTTTCAAGTTGTGCGGGTGTTTGGTGTTATGAGTAGTTGAACATATCGCCACCAGCTGGCGTATTGAACAAAATTAGTTTGAAACTGAGTTATACATATCACACTTTAGTTTTGGTAAAAAATGTATTTAATAACATGATATAAGATGAATTTAATGACGTACGACTTTATTATCATCTGAAAGAGTGACTTTCCTTCTACTTAATAAATCCAACGCGTGTGGATAAACTTGATGTTCTGCTAATTTCACTCTCTCTGCTAACATTTCCTCATCATCAAATGGAACCACTGGAACTACTTGTTGAGCTATAATCCCACCTGCATCTACTTCTTCCTATAATTAAATAACCACATTTATTATATATTTTTAATTTTTTTTTTAATTTTATAACTTACAATTACAAAATGAACTGTGCAACCAGTAAAGCACACTCCTGCATCTAGCACTTGTTTGTGTACATTAAGACCAGGGAATGATGGGAGAAGTGATGGATGAATGTTGAGTAATTTGCCCCTCCATAATCGAACAAACTCACCTAAAATTAATTTATATTTAACTTTTATATTTTTTAAATAGTAATTATATAATTACCAGTCAAAATTCTCATGAAACCAGCAAGACACACAATCTCAATGTCATTTTCCTTTAAGATTTCATTGACAGCCATATCGAATGCGAGACGGTTTTTGAAATTCTTGTGCGAAACAACCTAAAAATATGAGAAATAATAAATTTTTGTGAAAATAATTATTTTAAACATCCACTTTAACAACTATTATTAATTTAAATTTTTTTTAAATGCATTTAAGAAATACCATAGTTTTGCTTTTCAGCTTAGAATTGTTATATACCTTTGTATGTATATTATATTTCTGGGCTCTCTCTAATCCTTTTACATCCGGCACGTTGGAGATGACCAACACAATTTTGCTTGAACTGAATGGACTGATGGTAGATTCGATCAAAGCTTCGAGATTTGTTCCTAACAAGAAGAAATTGTAAATTAGACATTAGAAAGTTTATACAATTTCTACGAAACAATATACATAATAATTCAATGCAATTGTTTTTTGTTGAAAAATATTAAGAATTTTTAATCGAGATTTGAACTGAAATATCTTGTTGTAATTTCCTATAGATTCTGGGAAAAAAATTGCATTGCGTGATTTTGTTGCAGAAACTGTATATTATTTACAATATTTTTGTACAAATTTTTATACCTGTTCCGGAAATGAGAACTGCGACTTTTCGCTTTTGAGATTCAAAAGTTGATATAAAATGTGGTGTAATTTCACTACTTATCAATGATCTGAGCAAAGCTGCCTTTGCGTTATGAAGAATCACTTTTTCACTTGAGTTAATATCTAAAATTAAAACAAAAAAGTAAACGTTACTGGATTATTCTGTCTAAATATATTACAGTCGAACCCCGTTATGACAAACAGATTTGTCGGTCTATTGAGCTTCGTTATAACGGGGTTCGACTGTACAGTAATTACCCTTTGAAGCAACATGGCCAATAATCCACGCTTTTTCATTTGCATCATGTAAACGTTTCAACACTTGAGATGCTGTTTCCTTGGCAACAACTAACGCCATCCCAATCCCACAGTTGAAGGTTTTCATCATTTCTTTATCAGCTACTCCTAAAACAGAAATTAATTTTTTTAGATGTTAAAGACTTAATAATTTAATAATTATACCAACCATTAAGAACCAACCATCCAAATATTGGAGGTATGTTCCAATTATTCACATCAAGTACAGCTGTCATATTGTTAGCTAAAACTCTTGGCAAGTTGCCAACAATGCCACCACCAGTAATGTGGGCAGCTGCCTTCACTAAATTATCTCTAAGCAGTGGTATTAAAGACTTAACATAAATCTTTGTAGGTTTCAAGAGCTCTTGAGCTAAACAAAAAAAAAAATTAAATTTCAAAATTTTTTGAAAATTTAATTTACAAAATTTACCAAATGTTGATTGTTGATCGAAGGGTGTTGGTGAGTTCAACTCTATCCCTTGACTTGATATTATTTTCCTTACCAAACTATATCCATTGCTATGGATTCCAGATGATGCCACACCAATAATGACATCATCATGTAAAATGTTGGTTTTTGGGAGTAAGTTGTCCTTTTCGACAATGCCAACAGCGAAGCCAGCAATGTCGTAGTCGCCATCTTTGTACATTCCTGGCATTTCTGCTGTTTCACCTCCCAACAGAGCACTATCAGCTTCAATACAGCCTTTAGATATTCCCTCAATTACATCTTTAGCTGTTTTTGTGTCCAAGTGACTACAAGCGAAGTAGTCTAAGAAGAACAATGGTTCAGCGCCATGTGTCAAAATGTCGTTGACACACATGGCCACTAGGTCAATTCCAATTGATGTGTGTTGGTGGACATCTTGAGCAATCTGAAACGAGAAAGAATATGTGATTTTTGATAAAACTGTGAAATTAGTTCAAATTAATGTGAAATAACAAAATTTCACCAATTTATTGCTTTGAAATAGTAAAATTAATAGAAAACGAGATTGGTTTTAAATTTTAATTAATTTTACTAAATTCAGATTAAAAAAAATAGTTTATATAGATTTATAAAAAAATTCACAAAAGTGTGTAATTCTAAATTGAGAAATACAGTATTTAGTGAAAAATACCTTTAATTTTGTACCAACTCCGTCAGTCCCTGATACAAGAACTGGATTTTTGTATTTCTGAAAAGCATTTAAATCGAAGCAGCCGCCAAATCCACCAATTGATCCCATGACTCCATTTCTGTGAGTTGAGTTGACGCATGTTTTTATTGAGTCAACAAATTGATCGCCTTTATCAATGTCAACTCCAGCATTGACATATGTCAAACTTTCGTTGGTTTTTTCACTAGAGGATAAAATGTTAAAATTATTTGATCATTATTTACAAATGCATTGAAAATTGATGTGATTTGCATACCAAAATATTCCTTTAAATGCAATATCACTTCTGTGTTGTGCACCTGGGAATTTGATTATCTTCACAACTGATTGAGCATAAACAGCTGCAACAGATAAACTAGAAGCACTGGCAACGACTACAAGAACTCTGCCACCATTTGTAAATAACTGATCACCAGTTTTTTTGGTCCCTGCATGAAACACATGAACATTTGGAAGTGTAGAAACATTCTCAATTCCTATCAGAAATATAAAATTCAAGTCAAACGGTCAAAATTCAAAGATTGATATTAAACCTTCAATTAATTGATTTTTTCCACTTGACACTGGATAGTCACCACTAGCCAAAACAACACCAACACTGTATTTGCATGAGTGCCATTGTGGAAGAGCTTGGTTCAAATTTCCATCAACACAAGCATTTAAAGCCAAATATAAATCACTTTTCAAAAGTGAAAGCAAAATCTGTAAATAATAATAATTAACTTGTGGTTCATCATTTTGAGAAACACTAGTGGCATTCAATGTTAAAATGGACTTTTAAAGGGACAAGGGTAAAACGCTGAAGTGGGATGAAGGGATGGAGGGATGGAGAGCCGGGTAACACTAAAACCTGGCATTCTAAGATGGCGGCTCCCATTTTCTCAACATTTACGCGTTTTTTTAAGTTATTTGTTAATATTTCGATTGGTCCTTTTCATAAATGAAGTAATCTATCAATATTTATTGGTTTTACTTCATTTTTGCTCAACTAATTAATTAATTAGTTGTAATTGCTTAAATTTATCGATTTTT
>JAQFZP010003230.1:0-10828 GCA_034695745.1 Geophilus truncorum | reverse complement strand
AGTAAGATTAGTAAACTATGGTACCGACCATAAGCGCACTCTGGTGGCAGTTGGGTCAGCTACGCAGACTAGTTGTTTAATGCTTTATCTATAAAACAAATTTTTTGTTATTTTATTTATCGACTGCTTTCAAACGTAGCATTTAACCCTTCGATACCGAGCAAACCCAACTCACCAGGGGGCGGATACGGTGAAAATTATAGCCGAGATTGAAAGAAAAACAAAACAAAATGCCTATCGAATCCGACCAAACTTAAAACTAAAAAATAAAAAAATCAACCCGTGCCGTGCTTTATATTTTTCCAATTCTCATACCCTTCTAAAATCTAGTCGTATATTATCGAAAATACCGTCTGGAGACAAACGACAAACTCGTCACTTGGGGCTTCGTTTTCACCAAATACTGGCTGTTCTGTTCTGCGGACAAATTGAAACTTTCGAACACTTTTTCCTCGGTCACGTTCTGGAATTGGTTTATTAGTATTTTGAAAATTTCAAACTTTTCTACCGACTACCCCAAGCCTCCAGCATCTGCCCCAACTGACTTGTGAATCGAAAAATTATTCCTTTCTGAAACTTTGCAGAATTATTTCCCATTCGAAATAATTCGTATTTGCGAATTATTTCGAAATTTAGTATTCATTTTCGAATTAAATCATTTCGAAATAAATCTGTTGGCCATGCGCGAAGGCAGAAATGACAAACACGGTTACAATGAACAAGTGACCTTTATTTAACCTGTTGCCCCTTTTATACCTTAAAGTTAGGTTCACACATGCAGTAGAATTTGTAAGTAGACGTAGAACTATAACTGTTTACTGTACATTTCTTAGTCTACTTACTACTTCTACTACAAGTGTGAACACATGTGTGAACCTAGCTTTACAGGTGCCGAGGTGCGTCATAGACCACGTGATATTTAGTAGATATAACAAAATCTTTTTGAAATAAACACAACCCCCACCCAGTTCTCAAAACAACTACGCATTTTTAAAGATCGATAAAAAGAATAAATGGGTTTGAAAATAAATGTTTTATCAATTGATTTATTCTTACAATACAAATGTGAAATGTGCATACAACAACTGTAAAATTTCAATTTTCTCGAACCTGTAAGTAAAATAGCAATAAGTATTTACTTTTGCTTTTTATCAATTTTCAGTTTTACCACGCCACAATTCAAAATCATTCAGTTATCTTCGAACAAATGCAGAATGCAGAAGCAGCCTTCTCAATTATCCTATTGGCTATGATTTTGACATGTTTTCTCACCAAAATCAAGAAAATCTGGTAAAGACACACCCTTTTTCTTTAAAATATCTACCAGACAATTCAAGGTGTCGCCACTCGCTCGAACGCCTTCTTCCTGCAAAAGTTCCCACACGAAAAGGGCTTTCTCGTGATCATTTGCATCTTCTAGACATTTAAAATGAATAAATAAATAAATAAATTCCAATAAATCACTGAACCTTTCACAAATACCGACCGCAGGCCTTGAGCAGATGGCGATACAACCGATCGCGATCGATTCCCATCAAGTTTCGAGAGACTTTTACTAGATTTTCTAAAGTTCCAATTTTACGTTCTCTGATCAAACTTTCGCACTCGTTGTTCAAACGGTTCTGTTTTGCACGCAGTCTGGGATTCTCAAATATTTTCTTCGCTTCGTGGCATTTTCCACATCTCACAAACGCAAATGCCAAATTTAATGAGGTATTGGTATATCCATAAATATCCCGACACGAATTCTCAACTGAAATTACAGCAGTTTTTGAGATTCAATGATCTCAACTTCGTATGTCGTAATTCTGTATTTTACTTAATTTAAGCGTTTCTGCATCATCTTGCTTGATCAAACTTTCTAGTAAATAATTCAGCCACGGAGCATAACGATATTGTCTGCATATTTGTTGGAACTTTATCACTGCTTTCCTTAAGTCACCACTAGAATAAAATGTAATAAATTTTGGTTAAATTTAATTAAAAAAAAAAATAAAATAAATAAACAAATAAATAAGAATATTACTTCAAAACGTGAACTTTGATCAAGGGTCCCAAAGTTACGTTATTCGGCACAAACAACTTTCGCTGCACCATTACGTCAAACAAATTTTGCACGAGTTCAACGTTAATTTTGTCGGCAGCAGAGTTGAGAACGTTAAAAGCAGCTGAATTTGTCTGCATCCCGACGAAATTGACCGGCTGTTCGGTCACAAAAGTCAATGCTTCTGAATAATTTAAAAATACATATAAGAAGTATAACTAAAAATAAACATTTATTTTCACCTTCGACTCGATCTGCTCTCACTAGTGCGGCTGTGTAATTCAACATTTTCCGTTCGTCGATTGCAAGTTCAGGATTTTTTTCTTTTCTAAATAAAAAACTGCCATGAGAAAATGAAGTTGGTGGTGTAAGATCAAGTATATATTGACATTTTGTTAAAAATTTCTTCTGCTTTTTCAAGTTTATCGAGATTAGCGTATGTATCCATCATGATGCATTGCATTCCTTCTGTGTAATCGAAATGAAGAGAGTCCAATTCGGCTTTGCTTTCTTCTAGTTTTTCTAAATTCTTATACATATAACAAAATCGATCATGATTCTTTTAATTTTTAATTTATAATTTCTTACTCGATCGCGACAATACGCAATTAGGAGTTTTCCAAGAATGCCAATTGTATGTCGCCCTCTTTTTTTCAACTCCGTCAACTGGTTTTCCAAATCGGATGTGGTTAAACAACGCTAAATAAAGCATAAAAATATTATAATTTATTTTGGTTCAGTGAAATTCTGAATTATTTTACCGAGAACTCTATGATCTCTGTCGTTTCATTTTCAGTTATTTCCAACGAATCAGTCGTCATTTTAGCTAACAACTAACAAAATGAGAAGAAAAATAATTTTACTTTACTTTCCCAGTGCAGTGATTGATAAATCATACTTTGTTGATGATGTGATTTTGATCGAAGTCTAAATTACTCGAGATTGTTTCCATCGCATTAGTTGATATAGTCATCTTCTAAAAGTTGATAATTAATTCACAAATGATAAATATTTTTGAGTTAATCGAATTTTACCCTCGAATGCATAGCTTTCAACACCAGTTCTATTTTTTCAGGAGTCGATTTCATGAAACGACAGTAAACTGAAGCGAAATTTCCAAATACATCTGTAAAAAATCGAAAATTAAAATAAAACTAAACCATTAAATAAATAATTTTTTTAACCTGTTGGAGAAGATTCGTTCTGTCTCACTTTAAGCAACCGTAAAACCTAAAAATAAAATCAAGTATGTGTAAAACTTATTACCAAATGTTATTAAATCAATTTATTTGTACGTCGAGTGCGAGATTCAAGTTGCTCGTCGATTCACAACACGCATGAGACAACGAAATAAACAATTTGCTGCTCGGGATGTTTGTATTATATTTCAACACTGGAAAATACACGTAGTTTTAAGATATTTCTCTCTTACAAATTTCAGACTTTTATTTTAAAGGAAATTTACTTGTGGAAATTGCATTTTGCAACTGGTTTTGATCAATGTAATGCTTGACTAACGGTGCAACGACACTACTGGCACTGTAACCAAAATCCTGGCA
This sequence comes from Geophilus truncorum, assembly GCA_034695745.1. Classification (NCBI taxonomy): domain Eukaryota; kingdom Metazoa; phylum Arthropoda; class Chilopoda; order Geophilomorpha; family Geophilidae; genus Geophilus; species Geophilus truncorum. The sequence continues at coordinate 7,225 of JAQFZP010003230.1, read as the reverse complement.
AGATGTAAATAAATTATGTATAGATTAAGCAATTAAAATCACAATACATACGATAATTCTGCTTATCACTTTATCACAATCGTCTGTGTTTACATATGGAAGGAAATAATCAATAAAAGTTGCGTAATTGGCAGGACATCCACAGTCAATCATGATCTGAAGAATGTCGTATAACTCTAGAAATTATAAAATAAAGAAAGAATTTCAAATAAAATAAAATAAAAATAAATTTTTCAGATTTTACTCGACTCGTTGTGATTTTCTTTTCCCAACGTCACCAACACCGGCCAAAAGAAATGACTAGAAATTGGAAATCCCTAAACGAACAAAAATTTAGCCGTAATTTAGATAAATTTAGGTATTCACGTAAATACCTCATTTTTCATCGTTTTGATCAACGAAATTGCATGTTCTAAAATAACGGAATCATATTTACCTAATTCATTTTAAATCAACAATTTTATATATTCATACCGGCTTTGCCGTATTTCAAAGCATTTACAGTTGCAATGTCAACAGCTCTGCGGTTTATCCCCGATTCCTTCATATTGTTACATATTTCCAAACTGGCATTCACCGACTAAATGATAAAATAAATATTTTTTTAATTCTCATTTTATTTTTTAATTGAAAATAAATCAAACACTAACCCTGTCATCTCGAATCAGTTTTCTGATCACCAATCGACTGGTTAACGACCCCCGTGCACTAGTATCCAAAATAGGCAGTTTTCTTAACAGTTTCATTGCGATATCGTCTTGTCCGCAGTGAATCAACTTCAAGATGCATCGTGTGGCGTGATGGTTGAATGTGATCAAATTCTTAAGTTTTTTCATCACCTAAAAACAACTTGGACATCATTATAATCACATATAATTACAAAAAAAGAAAAATTGTAGTAAAATTACCTCGTCAACATTTTTTTCATGTCCATTCCGAGCTAAAATGTAAATAATATCGAAAAAATGCTGATCCGAGAAATGAAACGCGACTTTTTTAGCATCTAGGATCACCTAAAATTACAAGTCATCAATTTCTAAAGTAAAAAAAAAAAAAAAAAAAAAAATCCAATCCAATCCAATCCAATCGTACTTGCTCTATGTTTTGCATATCGCCTCTTTCAGCGTAAGCGCTAAGCAACTCCGCGTATGTTTCGATGTTTGGCTTGATTTTTGCTTTCCTCATCGTGATTAAAACTCTTTTGGCAGCTTTCATGTCACTGAAAAATGTAATTTAATCAAATTATAAATCAAATAAGTTTTTTTTTTTTAAATAATGTTTTGATACCCTGCTCTAGAATGGCCTAAAATGAGTGCATTGAATACTTTAACGTTGATTGCTAAGACCTGTTTCTTCATGTATTCGATAATTTTCCTTCAAGTAAAATTTTGAACATTTGTTTAAAGCGATAAAATAAATCTCAAACTCGTACCTAGCGTTTTCAATGTCACCCCATTGACAGACATTTCTTAGTAAATGCTGGTAAGTGACTGCATTTGGCGTCACACATTTCGATTTCAGCTTCGCAAGGAAGTCAACTGCATTAATTTTATATTCATTTTCAAGATGCACTTTCAGCAGTGCGTTGTAATGTCTAATATCCATACGACAGTCGTTTGATTCAAAATAATTCCACATATCAATTGCTAATTTTGATCTCATTTCTATTTTCTCGTCGCATAATAGTTCTCCGCAACAATTTATCGCGCATAAACTGTGCACGGGATCCACTGTCCCTAAAATAAAAAAAAATAATTTAATATTTGTTTGATTTTTATCACGTTGAAACTTTTACCTAATTCTTTGAATTCTTGAAATAGTTGCTCTACAGATTCGATCGGAATTCTCCCCGTTTTTCTAGCGATTGATTCCAATCTGTTCAATTCGTTGTTTACTTTTCGACCTTTTATTTTAAAAACAGGAATATTTTTCGTCGCTAATGTCCTAATGCATAACAATTATTACACATTAATTTCTTTTTCCACAACTGACAACTGTGATCGTATGTCTTACCGCATTTGCAAATTACTTATTTGCATCGGATGTGAAAGTTTCCCACAGTTGTTTAAATATAGTTTAATCGAATAAAACATCCTTCTTGTCGTACTAACTTTTGTGTACCTGAGAGTACGAAGAGCAAGGAGAAGAACCGACATCATCTTTCTTCACCGACACGCTCGTGATCGTGAAGAGAATCAAACAGCTAACGACATCTAGCGTCAATTTGAGACAAAATGAAATGTACTTCAAACTTGCTGTAAATCGAATAAACACATCAATTTTATAAACTAGACGAGCGTTTGAGGCATCTTTTGTGTACATGACAGCCATGCTTCTTGCGTTTCACTTCCACACACACACTTCAATACCACTAGTGTCATTGGTTTTAATCTCGTCGTGTTTTCATGCAAAAGTAATAAAATTTGTTGTCCTCTTGTTATTTTTGAGTTTGTTCATTTTTATGCTATTAACATGTACAAGCAGAAGTACAAGCAAGAAGCAGAAGCAGAAGTATTTACTTCTGGTACAAGTAATTGTGAGACCATCTGATCTGATAGTTAACAACCCTATGCAATTAAAGCCTAACACTGAAAAATTTAGGGCTCTTCTTCACTCTGGCTGCAATGACAATGAAGTCAATAAAGTCAATAAATCGACTTCATGTTGTTTTTTTTTTATTATGGGCTACACAAAAAATGTAAAGTCAGCATTATAGTTAAAAATTAAAACATTTGCAATAGTAATGAAATTTAAAATATTGAAAAAGTTAATTGGGTATGGGTATACAATATTAATTTTTATGCCTTGTTGCAATTAATGTATGGTTACCATTATCAAATAAATGCTGACTGATGAGGCCAAAGCAAAAAGCCAAGGCGCCAAGTTTAAACTTTCCATGAAGCACCAACTAGTGGCGCAATTTTGAAATAATTTAGCATTACATGTTCTACAGCTCAGAGGTCAAGGGACCCAATGAGTGCACTCTTACTTGCAACTTTAGAATTTAATATCAACTTTACTTTTGGGTCAATTTTAATGGAATTTGATTCTACAGCTAGATTTATATCAGTACTTTTTTTATATGCAAAAAAAATTCTCTAAAACGATTTATTTTTATAAATATAACCAACGCAATCAGGACACTGGAGTGATTTTAAAGAATAGCCCATATATATATGAGCCAATATGAGCTATTCAAAAATCGAAAAGCTAGCAACATCTAGAGTCAATTTGAGAAAGACTGAAAATTTACTTTGTATTACTATATGTTGTTTTCTGCAGTTTCACATTTCCTATGAAACAAACACAATTTTATAAACTAGACGAGTATTAATTAAAAACCTTAAATTTTATTAATAAAATTCCACTCTAATTAAGGCTGTTAAAACTCCGAGAATTGTTTCTCGGTCCCTCAGCAGAAAAAAACTGATGCGGGCGGGCTGTACATAACTTTTTTTTTATATTTAAAAAGGTTGCTGCACAAACCTCTTTATTATTATTATTATTATTATTCAAACTTTATATAATGCAAAAAAACAATACAAAATGCTGTGAAACTTTCGAGCTGTTTTTCCATCACAAATTATTTCAAGACCACAAAAAATGATGTATGACTTTGTGTGGATTAAGCTTAAATCGAGCTTTATGTTTAATAACTGTAGGGTGAAGGGTGGCGCTAATGACCACCCTCCACCCTACAGTTAATTATTTCGCGCGGCTATGCGGCAGTATTTTTTCCGCAACCCGTAAAATGTACCCCACGCGGCCTCTAGCAGATAATGCGGGCGGGAGATGAGAAACAATTCTCGGAGTTCAAAACTTACAAGGGTTATAAAAAGAATATACAAGTAAAAAAAAAAAAATAAATTCTATTACAAAAAATTGCAAACAATTTACATGCTCATTATTGTTATTAATACAAATACTATACAAGGTAAAGGTAACTAATCACCAATACAATCTATTTATAACATCACGTATACATAAGAACTTATTCCTTAAGTGTCTTGGAATTGATCGCTTTTCTTTTAATCTGAATTTTTGTTCTTTCCCGAAAGGATCGGTATAAATCGTGACATCGGTAGAAATTTTATTAACAAGTTTTGAACAGTCTCTGAATTCGATCACAAATTCATCATCTCTCGTCTAAATTAAAAAAATAAGAAAAATTGACAAAAATTCAAAACGAAAAGAAAAATAACTCAAAACTACCTTATAAGCACATTTGTACTTTGCCAACTCCAACTGCGGTGTTGTTTTGCTGACTTTTTTGGGTTTAACATCGTTTCCAACATCCGAACTTGTATTCCTCGTTTGAGGCGACGATCCAGAAGAAAAAGCAGAAGTTTGTCCTAAATTAGGTCCATCTGAACTCTGCAATTGCCCTGAATCTGAACTCAGCCCTCGCCTTCGTCCTAACGTCAAAGGAAACGAGAATAATCCGTTCGACACTTGTGCTTCACCAGAAATCATATTTTCGAGCCGAAGACATGTTTGGTGACTCTATATATTTAGAAAAAAAAAAAAAAAAAAAAAAAAAGTTAAAATTCTACCCATAAAAAAAAAAAAAAAAAAATTAAAACGTCAACATACATTTTCCATATAATCCAAAAGTGCTTTTGCATCGCCGGATAAACGCTCGATGCCGGTAGTCGAATCAATCATGTAAGTTGACGACTCGTCTACGGTGATCGTCGTGAGATTCGATGTTTTTGAAACTTTACCGCCGGTGAAAAATATCACTTCGAAGTTGGGGTTTGGTGAATTTTCCATCAGACACACCTTTGCCTCGTTGTTGTAAATGGTCAACTTTGGCGTTTTTTCTTTGACGACGTTAATAAACCGCTGACAATGCGCATATTTCGTCCAGTGTTTGTCTGGAATATCCCTGAACTCGAACTCATCAACTTGGACTCGTGATCTGTGTTTCCCATAAGTATAAACAGTCAGCTAAAAGAAAATTTAAAATTATTATTATTATTTTAATTGAAATCATATCCAAAACTCGCCATTAATCCATCAGGTGAAATTTTTGCTTCTTCTTCCACCACATCAACGCCGTGCCTCTTGCGCTTCACTTCCACACACACTTCTCCGGTCTCCAATATGCAAAAGTCCAGGTTCTTTACGCTGTGTGTCATTGGTTTTAATCTCGTCGTGTTTAATGGCATTGTGTCTTTAGTCCGTTGGTTTTTGTTTTGCTGCGGATGCGACTTTACCATCTCCCGCCTACAACCACACGCATCGGCATGAGAGCATTTGTTCTCGTCGTAACACAGCGATAAGTGACTGCAACACGGCGAGTTGTGACTGCTCTTCGTGCAGCACTTTCTGTGATTCGATCCGTGACACGAACAACACGACTTATGGCTGTTGCTGTTGCAGTTGCAGTTGACGTTTTCGCATCGAGATGTCGAACAAAGACAAACATTTTCGTTGTTCACATTTGGAGATAACTGGTCTGCTTGTTTGCATCGTAGACACTGATCTGTGGGTCTCGATCTGCAGCAGTTCTCCTCACTCCATTTGCTCGGTTCGAATTTCGACTTCAACAACTCGATTCCGGGACTTTTTTGAGCTGATGAATGTGATCTTGAGCGCTGATGGCCAATGTTGGGATTGATTTCCTTCTGTACATATAAATAGTTAAAATTAGCATTTTAAACTGTAATTTTTAATCTAATAGATTACCAGAACTGGTCTGGAGCGAGATGAATTTTTTGATAGTGTGCTTAATCCGCTATCGCTCCTTCCACTTATTTGGATAAACTAAAAATACATAAATGTTTAATAATATTTACGTAATAAGTAAAATTTATAATATTTTACCTTTTCGTCTGCTCCGAGATTTATTCTGCTCATGAATGGATGGTGCATCACATCTAGAAATGAATTTAAAACACGAAGATTTTTGTTTTTAGTTTAAATTTATTTCAGTACCTTTTAATTTGATTCGTTCCCTCGGATTTTTACACAGTAAACGTCGAATTAAATCCTTTGCATCGCTCGACACATGGGAGGGAAAGTGAATTTCAGCTGCAACAATCCGCTCTAATGTGTTTTGAATCCCGTTAGAATTAAACGGAGGTTTCCCGACTATCATCGTATAAAAAATGCAACCCAAGCTCCAAATGTCGGTTTCCAAGCCATGAGGAATCTTTCTTGCAATTTCTCTGCAAAAAAAAAAAATACCCTTTAATGTTTTAATTGATAAAAATTAAATTTTTTTTTTTTTTTTTGGTTTTACGGAGAAATGTAATTTGGTGTTCCAAGGTATGTATTATGCTGTTCATTTGGCCCTGAAATGTGCGTCGCTAACCCAAAATCAGCTATTTTCTATATTAAAATTAAAATAAATATTAAAATTTACCAAAATATTTAAAAATAGCAGTAAAAATTTACCACATCCATGTTTTTAGTCAGTAGTAAATTTGCCAACTTTAAATCTCTGTGAATAATGTTGTGATTGTGTAGAAAAATTAAACCTTCTGTAATTTGTACCATGAAATGACGCGCTAAAAAATTCAATGTTAAAACAGAATCAAAAAGTAATTATTTTTTTTTTTGTTTAAATAAAAATATACCTTGATCTTCGGTAAATACAATGCCTTTAGTTTTCATATATCGAGCCATTTCACCCTTTGGGCATAACTCCAAAATTAAATAAATATACGGATAGCCAGGGTCTTGAAACCAGTGATACAACTCCACGATCGACGGATGCTTCAACTGAGCCTGAATCTCAATCTCGAGATGAAGTCTCTTCACAATATCATTTGTTAGCGACTTTACAGCAATCTAAGAAGCAATATTAGTCTTGCTTACAATCGTGGATAATATTTTCTCTTTAAATAGTAAATATTTATAACTTACAGCTTTTATCGCTACATCCAAGTTCCTATTGGGTACTCTTCCTCGGTAAACTGAAGCAAAACCACCTTGGCCGATCATATCTCCAAACTCGTAGTCCTGTTACAGGTGCATCGCGATTTAATACCCTACCTTCGGATGTTGAATTAAGTTGTTACCTTTCTTTTGGAACTGAATGCCAGCAGATCCTCTTCATCACTCATCTTTAAATTAATCCTTGTTCACGTAAAAAGAAAGCATTAACCCCGAAAAAAATCCGTTCGCGCACCCGCCATGTTTTACAATTGAATTTCCAGCGCGGGATGCTGATTGGTTGATTTGAATCTGTGTCTGACGTCACGACGCACCAACGGCC
>JAQFZP010003229.1:0-10832 GCA_034695745.1 Geophilus truncorum | reverse complement strand
ACAAAAAAACCCAAAAAACCCAACCACTCAAAACCCCCCCCCCCCAAAAAAAAAAACAAGCTACTGTATCCCCGGGTGAACAGCTAGTAACTTATAAATACAGGTCGAACCTCGATATAACGAACTCCAAGGGACTGAAAAATTGGTTCGCTATAACGAAAATTCGTTATATCGAGACGAATTAGTACACGATTGATTTAGACGGGACTTTAAAAATAGTTCGTTATAACAAGGAATTCGTTATAAGCGAGTTCGTTATATCGAGGTTCGACCTGTACTCTTTATTATAGTAACAAACACTTATTATTTTAACTTTATTATTAAGTAAATAAATGACAACAAAGTTTAAGTTGCAGAAGGTCATTGTTTGACTTTATTATTACATACGGTATTCTAAATTCTATTACATGTTCTAAATTTTGTGTAAAAAGGTACATAAAATATAAGAATTAATTTCCACCTGTTAACATTTTTAATATTTACAGAAATATGGCTCCATGGTCGTTTTGGTCGAAAAAACCACAACAAGCAATCCGGGAAATGACTTTTATAGCAATTTGCAGCATAAAAAGAAAAATTGGACAAGGTTGCTCTCTAAACGAAGTCTTTGACTTCATTATTAGAAATTTCCAAATTACGGAGTCGCACGAAAAGTTCTTCACTTCACTAAGTGATAGTGTAAAGAAAAGCCTCAGCACAGTCTTGCACCGGCGGGAGGTGGCTTAGCTGTTGGGCCCCAGATTATTACGTTGTTGATGAAAAGCGTCAACAAAAGCCTGGTGGAGTCAAGATAGGCCCAAGAAACAGGTCAAAAGTCCCAACACAAAAAAAAACAATCAAAAGAAAACACGAGCCGTCACCTTTCGATTCATTACCACCAGTCAAAGGAAAGGCACCAAACGAAAGGCACCAAAAAAGAGAAGAAAGTAGAAAATGTGGAATTGGACAACAAAGATAAAATGAATTTGTTCATATTGTGAGTTAGAGCAGCAAGTGAAGAAGAAAGAAGAAGAGAGAGACAGAGAGATGTTACCTTGAGCACAGCCAGAGCTGCACTGATTTAATAATGACACTTCAAGTCCAAAGAAAACTCTCAACAATGGTCATAGACCTGATACATCATAACACTGTTAACAACAATCAGAGAGGATAACACAGTAATAATGAAGGCATGCAGTAACAATGATCATGCACTAAAAGGATTAACATATATTCCAAAATTAGGCTTAAAGATATATGAGAATCCTAAAAACTAAACCTAACTTAAGACTAAACTTCATGAGAAGGCGCAATAACCCTTACTTATACGAAACAACTTTTCTCTCCATTTCCAGCTCCTGTCCAGGTAGAAACGCCTGGTCAAGATTTGAAATGAGTGTGTCATCTCCTGACCAGTGCCAGGCATTGCATTCATTCCTGTGTCCACTCTACTGGTGTACCATGTTTTGTGCTGTGGGTCGTTTTGGTGGAGCCAATCGATGATGAACGAGTGTTCTTCCATCGTGTTTACACTCACTAAATGCGCATTGTAGTTCTGAAAAATGCTAATTTTGTTGATTTAGGTTTAAGTTTGATGAGTTTGTTACCAAACATGCAAACATCGCTTGTTGTCTAGAGAACGGTGTTGATCTGATGAATTTGTTATTTGTAGCAAGTTGTTGAATAACTCATTCAGCCAGACGGACAATCATTCTGACTCATAACTATGAGCGAGTCATCATGAATGAGTTTTTAAACAAGCATTTCGTATTAAATCACTGCTAAAGTATCCACCACATCATTTTTTCGCAACGTTTAGCCCAACTTCTGTATTTGTATACCGCTTTTTCATTGGCTCACAAATCTAACTGTAATTGTGACGGGAATTGGGACGTTTTCTCTGACGTCGTCACCCGCTCAGTGCCACTGATGCCACCTATCTCTCATCTCACTCAGCATCCGCATCAATGTGCTTCACATCCAGACACTTGAATAAACATTTTTTAACTTTTTATTTGAATAATAACAGAAAAATGAAAAGAAACAAAATTTTTTACTATTATTATGGTATAAAATTATAAAAAGTAAACTTTTTTTTAGTGTGTTTCTAAAAGACTTTTTCTTTTTCTTCACAAAACGCTCTGTCCATTCTCTGTAAATAAAACAATTAAAGTAAATTTATGCTCAATCGAATTGAATTCATTAAAAATTAAAATCTACCCCTTTCTTCTCTTCTTCGTTTGATAAAAGTATCCAGCAATTTGTCATTAATGCGGAATGTCCCCATTTCGTCACTGATGTTAATTTTCGCCCTGTCTAGATTCCACTTCTTGAGACTTCCATAACTCTATACTTAGCAACAGATAAAGATGATACTATGTTTACGATATTATTTGCACTTTGGTAACTCAATTCCTAGAATTAATTTATTAATTACATAGTTTTTAAAAAACCTTTAAAACATTAAAATACTCATTTTAATGCAGATCCTAACTGCACAATCCTGACAGCCAACAACAGATTCGATATTTTGGGCATCCAAATAATCAATGAAGTCATTAAAGTTACTTTGATGACTTCATTGATTATTTGGATGATAAAATAATCAATGAAGTCATCAAAGTAACTTTGATGACTTCATTGATTATTTGGATGCCCAAAATATCGAATCTGTTGTTGGCTGTCAGGATTGTGCAGTTAGGATCTGCATTAAAAAAATGAGTATTTCAATGTTTTAAAGGTTTTTTAAAAACTATGTAATAATAACTTTTAATTACAATTTGTTTAATTTTACTTTTCTGGAAAGAAAAGCAATAAGTAGCAAATACCAGAAGTGAATTAAATTTAATTATTTACTTACTTCAAAAGACGAATAATGAATAAACTAGTTCGCAGGTAGAGTTAGAATATATTGAGAAATGTGTTTGACACGGCTGTGTTATCAATGCGAAAGAAACACGAACAACTTCGAACTTGAAGAAACACCGACAAGTTACTTACAGAAAGCGTAAACAAAAGTTTGGCTACAGAGGAACTGATGTTAGCTCCAGCAGGCGGTGGAGTCAAATTAGGACCAAGAAACACGGCAAAAGTCCCAACATCGCAAAAAAAACAAACAATCAAAACCACCAGTCAAAAAGATAAGCGAGCCTTCACTTTGCTATTATAATTGACTTAATATAGTAAAAATATTTTTTATTTTTTATTTCTTGATAATGTTGCAATTGTTAAATATATAATTAGAAAACACTAAACCTAAGTGCCAGAGGATTCAAGCAAGTGAAGAAAGATGAAAGAAGAAAGAAGAAATATGGCTCTATGGTTTTGGTGAAAAAAGCCAGAACAACCCATCAGAGAAATGACTTTCATAGCTATTTGCAGCATCAAAAAAAAATTGGGCACAGTTGCTCTCCATTATTAGAAATGTGAAGAAAGAAGAAGTGCCAGAGGATTCAAGCAAGTGAAGAAAGAAGAAGAGAGAGACAGCAAGCGAAGAAAGAAGAAGTGCCAGAAGGCCCAGAAGATTCAAGCAAGTGAAGAAAGAAGAAAGAAGAGAGAGACAGAGATGTTATCTAGAGCACAGCCAGAGCTGCACTGATTTAATAATGACACTTCAGGTCCAAAGAAAACTCTTAACAATAGTCATATAGACCTGATACATCATAACACTGTTAACAACAATCAGAAAGGATAACACAGTAATAATGAAGGCATGCAGTAACAATGATCGTGCCCTAAAAAGGCTTAACATATGTTTCAAAAGTAGGCTTAAAGATATATAAGAATCCTGAACACTAAACCTAACTTAAGACTGTGACGAGTGTAAATATGATAGAAATGAGATTAATTGACGTCATTGAATAGGGCGAATAAGTTTATTTTATTATTAAATGTGAGAATTCAAAATATAATAATATCTAACTGAATGACCTGAAAGAAAAGATGAATTTAAGGGAAAAGAAAGATTAATTGTAATAATTATTATAATTAATCTTCATGACCATAGATACAGTAGTTCACGAATCTCTCGCTAGATGGCGCTCGAGACACTTACGATGTATCTAGAGCTCGTCCTATAGTGTTGACAAATAACTAAGTCAATTTAATTTTTATAGAGATGCCACGACAGAAATCAGTGTCGACTTTAAATGCGTTGTGCTTTCTAGCAATCACAAATAATTTCAAACAGTTTGTTGATCAACTAAAATCAATTCCGAATATATTAGTCAATGAGATGTATTTAAACAGACGATCCTTAGGACTGACCAAACACAAACTGCCATCCGATGTTTTCATTACTTGCTGGATGAAAAAATTGGACAAACTACGAGTTTAAAGAACCTTTGCGAGACGTTTGCCGGCGAATCACACATATTAATTTAGCGTGCTCTCAACAAATTAGGATTGAAGATTTTTCCACTATTCTTCGTGATTTACCTACAATTCGCGATCTCCACTTTAACCACGTAGAGAAAAGCAATTCGATTAGATTCGAAGATTGCTGCAATTATTGGATGAACGGACTGACCAATCAATATTTGTTCGAAATCGGAAAATATTGTCCAAACCTCGTGTCTCTAAACGTTAACAAGTGCAAACAAATAACAGACAAGGGAATTCGATTTTTGTGTGTGCCAAATTCGAAAATCGAGAATTTGTATTCTTTGAACACGTCCACGACGCCTAGCGGATGCAAATTCGCTCTGAAAAATTTGCCTCATATCAAACTTTTTATCAAACTTTCCAAATTTACGCACTTTGTTTATAAACGATGTATATTTTATTCCTGCATTCACCAGTGTTGATCTCCGAAACATCATCCACTTGCGTATGAATCACGTAAAACTCATCGATTTGGCTTCTTTGGACCGCTTCTGCCCAAAATTGGTTATTTTTGATTTCTGATTGCACTACGTGTTTAGTAGTAGAACAATTTAACGTCGAGAGACATGATATAAAAATTAAATTGAGTTGATTTATATGTAAATACTATAAAATGAGACACTCACGTTATCGAAACCTGGATGCAATGTATAGTCGATTTTAAATTTCCCGGCAAGCTTAGAGTATTTTCAAATTTTGTTAAAATAATTAATTTGAAAATAACTTAATTACTTTAAAAGATTCGCGTTAATCATTTATTAAGCAAAAAAAAAAAAAATTATGTATGGTACTTAATTTTGAAAAAAAAAATGTAAAAAATCACTTAATTTCTTAAAGAAGTGTTTCGTTTTTGATCATATCTTCTTTCTTGCTCTAAAATTTAATTCTAAGAAAGTTAACTTATACTAGTTTTAGTGAATTGATGTTACTTTGATTTCTTGCAACAATCCTCTTCACTTAACCAAAATGTATTGTTTTTATGTTGTACGTAGAATCAGATTTGAGAAATAAAATAAAAACCCACATCTAGAATATCTAGAATATATTGCGAAATGTGTTTGATTTTTGTTTCAACAGTGAAGCCCTTCAACAATGACTTCACTGCACTACACAAATTAATTTAACAAATTAAAAAAAAAAAAAATTACAAAAATTTATATAAAACACAATTTTTTTTATGACAATACAGTGAACTTAATTGTTAAGTCATAATCGTGCCTTGAATACCGATTGGGCTTAATAAGAGTTCACATAGTAGTTTAAGTATATTCTCATATGTATAATATTCAATTTTGATTAATTTTGACAAGATGGATGAGAAAAAGCACCACAAAGGTAAGAATAAAATAAAAACAACTAACAACAAATAAAATTAATTCTTTCATTCTTCTACAACTCTCCATCTTCGTCGGATGTCAGTTTCCGCCCCAATTCCTTTTTCACGCAGTGAAAAATCAGAAATATCAGTCCGTAGTTCCACGTCATTAGTTGACCTGCGTTCTGTTTGTACAGATAAACATTTGGTGGAAATAAAATCATTTCCAAATTTAATTATTCCAATTAAAGACGACAAAGTAGTTGAACCTAAAAGAACAAGTTTAAATGAGATTTATCTTGTGAGACTCCTGACACCAATATTCAGTCAACGTTCCCATATCCGGACATACCAATATCCTATCAGCTCCCTTACCCGGCCAAAAGTTTCAGTGTCTTTCAATGTCTCACTATACCGTACTAAATACTGTCTCTTACCCGGCCAGCTCCCATAACTGGCAACTTTATCATAGTTTTCCCTATGTCCGGATATGGGAGCGTTTATTATATATATACATATATTAAAAACCCTTTAAATATTCATTTCTGTTTTAGAAAGAATTGCACCATATAATAAATTCAGACGAGTTGTTATATTTAGATGTTCATGGAAAACAACTGAGAAATGTGATTGATGTTGATATTAATTTTTAATTTAATATTTTAAGATTTAGAATTTTTTTATTTAAAGGTTGATAAGAATTTATTTGCTATTTGCAAACACTTAATTGGTGTTAATGGTGGAGAAAATCAATTGAATTTAGGTATGTACAGTAATGATGAAATTTGTATAAAGTTTTTACATTTTTTAAATATTTTTGCAGAACATTTCAAATTTAACACACAATTAGAAGAATTGTTATTACCATTTAATAAAATAAGTCAAGTCAACATTGCATCAGGGTTTTTTCTAAAACTCAAGGTTGTACTAACAAATATCTAACAAAAATTGGAATAGGTTATAAACATTATAGAATACACCTAAAAAAACATTTTATATATTTTTATAAGGTACCCTATAAGTGTGTAAATCTAAATATCTAAAATTGGCTTCATGTCAAATGTATAATTGTTTGGTCAGTGCATTATTTATAAGCTGCTGAAATGACTAGAAAATGGCTTCAACTTTAAACACTTTTAAGCTGTTTAAGGACAATTACTTATAATTATCTATAAAGTGATGTACAGTGCTGAGAGTTAACCAGGATCATTTTCTGGTCCCACTAATGTTAAAAGTATTGTTAAACTCAGCTTAAATTTTGTTAATACAACTGATTATAATAAAATATTATTTTTAAGTAAACATTATTTGATTTTTTCAGATTCTTGACTTATCCTTCAATGACTTAACCCAAACTTCGATTTTCGGTTTAGGGTATCTAAGTGCCTTAAAATTTCTGAATCTTACTGGTAACAACATTCACCAAATGCCCAATGGAATAAGTACGACAAGTTTCCCTCAACTGGAAACACTCCTTCTTGACCACAACTCAATTGCTCATCCCTTAAGCTTCAAAATTTTATCTCGGCTCCAGAAGTGACCACTAATTAAAATTATCAATTATTTATTATTAATTATTTTATTCCTGTAGTTTGACTTTTCTGAGCTTGGAACACAACAAAATTTGTTGTTTACCATTCATCGAAAGCAAAGGAAGTGGTGAAACAGTGTTCCAAAAGATGAAATCTTTCGGTCTACAAGAAATAGTTCCAAACAACTTAATCTTAAAAATAACACCAAAGTCCTTTAGGAAAATGACATTGTTGAATTTGTTGAGAGAATCAAAGAAATACTCAGAAGCAATGGGCAAAACAATGTCCAAAGTGACCAGCTTGAGTAACTTGTCTATTTACATAAAAGATGAGAAAAATGAAAATTTACCTTTTGGAAATCTTCGCAAACTAAGTTTAAAGCATAATAAGGTTTGAAGTTTATTACAGTCAACTCTCTCATATCCGGACATATGGCGGGAATGGGAAAAGTGGCCGGATATGGGATCTGGCCGGGTAAGAGAGAGTATTTAGTGTAGGAAGATATTAAAAGAAGCCGAGACTTTTGGCTGGATAAGAAGAGTTGACCGGATATCAGTATGTCCGGATATGAGGGAGTTGACTGTGTAAACAAAATTTTTCTTAAATTTCTTCAATTTTTTAACAGATCGAAGTGGAAAGTGCTCTATTTGCAGTGAAAACATGGAAATGCTTCAAAGAATTAATTATAACCGAAAACAAAGTTGCTACAGTCAAAAGATCACGATTAAAACCTATCGAAAATTACATTGTTGCCAATTTAAACATCCGGTATTGTGAATTCAACATTCGAGTTCCAGACCCCAAAACAGATCCATTTTATAAAGAGGGATTAATTAGAAAATTTTCACCAAATGATGTAATATTACAACTCAAATATCTATTATAAATTATAGTTAATATCAATTAAAATGTTTATAGACCAGAGACGAAACCTTTTGTACGTGTCACAACGTTCTGGAAACGTTAGACAGAGACGAAACCCATTTACCAATAAATTTAGACAATACAATACCAACTCCTGTAGGAATTAAATCCCTGCCACAACCTTTACAACGAATATGTGAATATAATGCATTGTTGCAAGCTCAGGTATTTATTTTTAAGTAATCTGGAAACCATGGAAACCATTGAATTTTTGACCAACAAATGACCACGATTTAATATATTGATATGATTTTCAGAAAATGACCTTTTTTCCTGAACGTAAATATAAACGTGTTAGAGAAACTTATGGTAAAATATATATTTAAAAATTATGTCAATTTCTTATTGCTATCTAATTATTTATTGTAGTTAGTGCTCCAAAATCATTCTGTTTATCTGACATCTGTAAGTCAACTTTGAAGAGTGTTGCACCATCGACTTTACCATCAAGTAATGATTACAGTGAATTTAACTTACCATTATTACTAGTGATACTGGTGATACTAGGGATACTGGTGATACTAGTGATACATAAACCTAGTGATACTGGTGATACTAGTGATACATAAACCTAGTGATACCGGTGATACTAGTAATATTAGTGATACTTGTGATACTAGTGATACATAAACCTAGTGATACTGGTGATACTAGTGATATTAGTGATACTTGTGATACTAGTGATACATAAACTTAGTGATACTGGTACCGTTTATTTAGCAATTCAAGCTGTTAAGAAGGCAATGGCTAAGATATTGGTACCTTGTTCCCCTGATGACTTAACTATATCAACTTTTAGTGACGTACGTAATTAATTTTATTTTCTATACAGTATTGTATTAAAAAAAATTATTCTTTCAGGAAATGTTAGACAGTAGTCCTGACGAGAGATCATTAATGACAGATCAACTAATGAAACAACTGAAGAGGGTCTTAAAATGTTAATGTATAGTTATGGTGTTTATTTAATACGTTTCTTTACAGTTGAATTTGAAAGACCATGAGAGATTTTTCTCAGCTAAATCCAGATGATAAAATTGAGAAAATGACTTGTAAAAGTTAAAAGTTATTTCAATATTCTAACTGGGCTAAGCATATAAGAATTTTACATCTAAATTGTACTCGTTAATAAAAGACACAATGGCATCTTTTGCAGAGATGTGAATTTTACGATAATTGCAGATTCCAATATATTTCAGAGGATTTTGGACTTTTATTTGAGTCACATTGAGAAAAATGAGAAATGTTCCACAAACTTATTTTCCCAAGATTTTATATATTTCATAAATAACAAATAAACCCATTGTCTGCTGTGGAGGAAAAACAACTCTAAAAAATAAGGGAAAACTTCCCACATCCAGTTGAAACTTTATATTAAGATGATTATTTTCTAGTAATTACATCATACACAAATACAAACAATAAATAAATTTGTTCTGTTTCATTGCGGTACTCGTTGTTTGAGTGAAGTTTGAGGTATTTTTGTTCACTGAATTTCTTTCGAGGCCAACAGAAGAGAACACCAAACTGAGCGAGCAACAAAACGAATGATGACATATCGCGTAAAACTTGATTAACGCATGCGCAAAACTTTGTACGCTGAAGCAATTTAAATTTTTTTTTTTTTTTTTTTACTTACCATTTTGAAGCTGTAGTCAGTAAAAATCCCACTAAGGTCACACAAAACGTGGGGTTTGTTTAGACTTAAAAAACATTTGGTAATTTGAGCTTTTACTATTTGCCAATAGACGGCGCTGCATTATTATGTCATCGCACTGTAATGGCTGCCTCAAACAAAACTGCGGGAGACCAACAATCGCGGAAAACGGTCTATGTTTCGATGAAGGACGTGCCCATCAATTATCAGACGGGCTATGAAATAAAACCAACCTGGAAAGACTATAATGGTAAGATTATTCATTCAACAAGTTTTTTTATTAAAAAAATAATGGAGAATAACGATATAAAAATAAAAGTATCAATTAAAAATTGCTCTCGATCGTTTAAAAGTAAATTGTAACACATAAACAGAGGTTTGATGACTTATATATCGACAAATTTCTCGTTTTGGTACTGTATATCGAGTTTGACACGATGTTTTACTATCTGTGATTAATTATTCTACCAACAGTCGGCGCTGGCAATCATTACTAATTGTAATTTTAAAATTAACGTTTACTAAACGTTAATTATAAAATTACAATTTTTAGTTTTTGATAAACTAAAAATTAGGGCTTGACAGATATTATGAAAATCGGATATCGGCCGATACAGATATCGATTTTAAAAAAAATTGAAAAATTGAAAAATTGAAAAATTTCTGACGATTTTATACTTATAATTAATTTGAGGCAAGTTTTCATGTAAACAAACCCAAAAAAAATTATTTGATTTTTGCGGTCGAAATATCGGCTGATACTGATATCGACTTTTTACGGAATATCGATCGATAACTGATACCTATATGGAAATCGATTACTCCCTACTAAAAAATTAACTAAAAATACATGAAGCTCAAATTGTGTTTTACATATTTTTTTTTTTTTAAATTTTTAGGTCCCCTTTGCACAGAATAATACAGAAGCGACACTCGTAACACTCCCAATGCTAATCCAGCTCACTCAATCACGTGACTAGACGGCAGCGCCACTGGTGACCGGGGTCAAAAATACAGAAGTAAACAAACGAAAAAAGGTCGT
>JAQFZP010003228.1:0-10837 GCA_034695745.1 Geophilus truncorum | reverse complement strand
AAAATAAAGAAAATAAGAGAAAATAAAAGTATGGGTTACTAAAAATTCAAAATTTGATGCGCCTCAAATCCGTGATACATGACTTTACTTATTTAAAGGAATCATCACTCATGAGAAAACATGTTTAAAATTTCAAAAAAGAAAATCTCACCAATTTGTCTTTAAATATCATTTCCTTAAATAATGTGACATTTTTTGACAGCAATAATTCCATTAAAAAAAAAGTGATAAAAGTCACTTAAATTGAAGTTGGTCCTTGCATTACGTTGCTTCCTTAAGGATAAATGAAGCATGCTGACTTGTTAGATGAGCTTAATCATTATGTGATTTGTCTACTTAATTACAAGGAAAATGGATGATGTCTACCACCCCTTGTTGTTAGATGAATACTTTCACTTCAGTGTATAAATTAATTAAAATTTTTACAATACATAACATGTGTGTTCAACTTCAAAAAGGAATAAAGGAATGATGTTTAAGGTCGCCAGCGGCTACTCTGGCCATACGCGACCTGTCGCAAGTCAAAGAATAACATCAAACAGTGAAATAAATAAGGTACATACAAGTATATAAATCCACACAACTATCAAATCAAAGACAGACGAAAATACTCAAAACAATTCAACCAAAAGAAATCAAATCTCCGAGAAATCAAAATCAACTAAATTTAAAAAAAAAAAATAACACTCACAACTGAAACATCGGATAACTACTGTATGTCCCAAAAAAAAAACAATTGGTTTCCTAACTGACCTCAACTCAAAATACCGATTTCTCTCTTGCTGCTCGGTGCAGACTTCTCTTACTTGTTAGTCTGCAATAAACCTGAACCAATTGGACCTCGACAAAAGAGATTTTAGTCACTTAGTTGTATCACTATCTTATAAGTAAATGTAACTAATCAAATGTTTTGCTCAAAAACTGGTACGTTTACAGACTAAATACTATGTATGTATGTGTACCGGTAGTCCAAAGTTTAGAAAAATCCTTCCAAAACAGTTGTTCTCAGTTGTGTAACTTAAGAGTGGTGAGTAGGCAGTCATCTTGTTCTAATTGATTTGGACAAGTTACTTGTTAGACTAACTTGTAAGCATACTAAAAAAAAATATTTTTTGGAAAAAATGTGAATTTTTTTTATATATTTTCTCAAATAACGCACCCGCCACCTATTTGCCAAATTGTTTAAAATTAACTCTGAGTTAAACTAAATGATGGAAAATATTAATGGCCTAACAGTCTCTTTTAGCAGATAAGCTTGAATATACCTTCTGGATGTATCAGCTTGAAACTCAGTCAGAAATTTCCATAGTAATTGTATTACCTTACGAACTAACAGGGGTAATTCACCGAATCACCTCAAGGCACATCATTAGCTCCTGTCTAAAAGACACTTTTATTCTCACAGAAGTGGTATTTTGGAAGAGATCTCTTCACTAACTAATATTGCACTCCAAATTTCCACTTGTAGAGTTAAATCTTTATTATTTCTATAAGTGCACTTTATTGCAATCTGGAGTGAATTAAAGCAGAAACCTCTCTTTACCTATTCACTAAGATTTTGACGTTTTGAGAATACGAATCTCAACTTAAGATGATGAACAGACAACTCCAAGTCACAGACTTTTCATGGCTTTCCCCATTATTACACTGCAAGTGGAATTGCATCGCCAAAAGCTAGTTACCTAATTATCTTTCGTCTTCTTTTCTCACATATTTTGAATGAGTGAATTTTGTTTAAGATCGCCACCGGCTACTTTTGCCATACGCCCGACCTGTTATACTGTATAACATTAAACAATCTTAAGTCTTTAATCAACAGAAATCCATAAATAAACTCAAGCTTAAAATGTTTCGCAAGTTTTACAAATATTATACAAATCACATTATTTAGCTACTTAAACACACATCATATTAATCACAATATTTACAGCATATGGTCACATTATTGTAACTACCATACTATTTATTTTCTTTGTAGATGCTCATCAAATACAACTACAGTACATCCCCCAATGAGATAGTGTCTGTTAATGTACCCAGAGAAAACATTCAAATAAACATGACAAAGAATTTCACAAAGTGCTGAAGCATCAGAGTAGACACATGGAAAGTGTAAATGTTGTAGACAAATGTACAGTAATAAAAAAAATCCCGATTGATTCCAAACTTAACAGTGTTAAGTTTGGAACCAATTTTTTTATTGCATCTCTCGGATTTTTTTATTGCATCTGGTTTTTATGTGCGTAATACGTCTACAATATTTATGTGTCTACTCTGATACTCCATGCACTTTCTGAGTCTCCTTATCATGTTTATTTGAATGTTTTTCTCTCTGGGTACATCCTTAATGACCTCTAGTTAGTAAGAAGTATTATCTTTATTCATTCATCCTGTTACATCATTTTTAACTATTCATTTGTTATTTTTACCATCGGTTCCAGACTTATCAATTTGATAAAAAAACAGTGAAACTCAGAAAATATGGTGGAATAACAGAATTGATACATAAAACACATACAGTAAATGTTGCAGACATATTATGTACAATACTGCATATGCAACACAAATTTCCATTGTTCCAGACTTATCGGACACCTTGCAGAAACCACCAACAAAATAAAAATTCAAGAAAATCCAAGAAAAACCAACCAAACAAAGTTGAAAAAAAAATAAGAACTCCAAATTCCATTAAAAGCTGAATCAGAAATTAGTGAAGAAGCAGGAAAAGAAAAGATAGTAGGCCCTATTGGAGCCACCACAAGCAAGCTCACTTGCAGTGCACTAACATATTAGCATTTGAGTTTTTGTAATATCCAATTCAGTTTGTTTTGTTTATTATTTATTATTTGATTAGTCTAACCTTGCACAATATTATATTGATTACTTACTTCTTGACTGTGACATCATAATGATGAGTCATCAGATAGTTAGTTGTTGTTATCAAACTACTCACTCTTGTTCAGTTCCTCAACTGTATCACATCATTCAATATAGTGTAAATCCACACAATCAGTTACTTTAAAAACATCAAGAAATTGCCGATACCACAACATGACAATTAAAAACACTCAATATTAACATAACGAGGAAGGCCACGAGATGGCTACAGCTTGGACGTTTACCCTTTCTATACATTTTGAAATGCGACTTTTGTTTCAGTCATTTTTCTTGGATTTTTGTTTCATTGGTGATCCCTGGGCTTTAATAAAGGAATATCATTGTAAACCCCAGTAAAAACCTCAATAGTTAAACACAACGGCTCTTTTATTCGAAAACGACAGTTTAGTCGTTAGCTAAATCACCAACCATCTATAGAGCCCGTAGCTCTTCGGTTGCAAATCATTTTACGTTTAAACTGGCGCCGGGTCTTTATCTTGTCAGTGCGCGCAAGAAGTTAAGAGAAGAAGGGGATATTGGAGTCGGCTATGATTAATCGCCGCCAAACTCCTCCGGGGCCATGTGCACGGTGCAAGATGACCGTCCCGGTCGCCATAGAAACGACCTGGCCGTCCAAACAGGCGTGCAAGGCCGATATGAAACAAGTTCGTTCAGTACCCGAGCCACGCACGGCGCGTTCGTGCGATAAGTGGTTTTGATTGGGTTCGACTCAGCCCGTCGCGGAAATAAAACCACCGCGTGCTACCAGAGCATCTGCCTCATCTCACCGCCATTACCCATCACCAGCAGCCAATGTCGAAAAGACTGATAAGGATTCGCTGGAAATGAAGTTTCGCTCAGAAAAATCTCTTCCTCGATTTATTATCAGCAAATGAGTGTTGATGGGCAAATTACTACAATCGTAATGCATTGTAAAATGAATCAAATTTATTAATTTAATTAATTAACGCTCTAGCTGTATTCATTAATCAATTTGTGCGGTCGAGAAATATTTCTTTCAGCCTTCAACACTCAAATTGATGGGCTAGAGCAATGCAAAGAAAACAAAATTAAATTTTCCAATTCCTAGGAAACTTACTTCTTTTTATTTCGACCAAAATTAATTAATTTTAAATCAAATTAAATTTTAAAAACTGAAATGTTAAAGTGATAGTGGTACGATTTTTTTTCTTCTTTTACGTGAAAGAGCATGTAAAAAAATGTATAGTTTAATTCATGAAATTTATTTAAAATTTCTAAGTTAAATGGTTCTCGATCGTGATGTAATAATGGAAAGCGTCTACAAATTTAACAACAGATGGTGTTGGTTAATTGGAATTAGGTAAACGCAGCAAGGGGCCAGGCAAAGGTTAGGTGGTCCCACCCTCCCATTATTTCGTCACGACTTCTCAGACCTGTTTAAATTTCGTTTTTCCCGCTACAATTTTTAGACATAAAATTATGGCATAAAAACAATAAATTTCAAAAAAACTTTTTATGGTTTTTGTTAAACTTTGATGAAGATTCGACTTCATTTAAAGTGTTAGTGTCACCAAAACTTAAAAAAATAAAAAATAAAAAATTTCATGACACTTATCACTTTAAATCAAATTAAATTAAAAAAAAAACAAAAAAAAAACTGAAAAGTTAATTTATTGAAAAACCAACATGCAGCTTTCTGCCATTACCCAAAGATGCGGTCATTTTGAAAGCACCAATTAATACGTAAGCTGCATGGTATGCATTATTGCGAGCGATAAGAGCAGAAGCATCCGTCGTCTACTGCTTTGCAGGTCATTAGCCACGGAAACGTGATGTGTGCGAAGGTCTAATGGCCGACCAACTTACTAACAACTAACAACACGAACCCAGTGGCCCCAGTGCACACACGATTAAGACACGTCCATAAAAAGCAGCAGAGGCATGGAACATCCCCGTGACTGGCGCGTTCTCCAGAGACAGACTAATGAAAGCGAGATTCCCCGTCCGACACGTAAGAACCGCGGCTGCAGCAATGTGTTTACCAGCTATAAATTTTAACAGGAATAAGACGATGGTTTTCAGAGCAAAACCCACCCAGGCTGCAAATCGATGAGACCGCAGAATCAATACAATTTGATGCGGCACAAATCAAATGGTTGGCGCACGCACGTTTCGTGTTGTCTTTAAATATTTTGGCAGCGGGTAATCACCGAAAAGAAACGAGCTCGGCCCTAGACTGGCGCCGCTCGCTCCTCCGTTCCACTCCACACGCCCCGACACACCGCACGGAAATTCACCACGAGGCGACGGCCACCGCAATTACGACGAACCTGCAACTGTTTCCATGACGACCACACGAGTCGTGAAAAGGTTTCTTGGGCGCTGCCACTGCCACCTGGCGTCGCTCGGCATTCCGCCGGCGTAAGGTACCCGACCCGCCTCTGCTGACTTGGCGCGACCCGCGTGCGTGCACATAATGGCCATTAAAGCAGCCGCTTCGGCCGTGGGCCAGCTCTAAAGGCATCGCTTTGGGCGAGCCACGGCTGTCATTAGGAATGGCAACGAGTGCAACGCTAAATTGCCTGCGAATTATGAGCAAACGCGACTGGGAAAAGGGGGCGACGCGTCTTTCAACCTTGGACAATCCTTATGGTTCAATCGTGGGGTAGAAAGGGGTGTTGTAGTAGTTGTTGTGGGACTTTTCTGCTGGCATGCTGCAAGAATTGGGCATACGCTCTTGACGCATGGTACTTGATGGGGCATTGAACTAGTGAAAAGAAGAGAATGAGACAGATTTATGAGTACCAATCCAGAGTCCAGACCCAATCTAGTTTTTTTCAAAGATAAATACAGTCAAACACGTTTACAACGTTTCCCCAGGGACCTGCTTGAGAATAATGTTATATTCGAGTATCTGCTTATAATGCTTATACACAGCCCGGAGAAATAAAAGTTACGTTACAAGCTTACAACAGGGTTTTCGCTATAAGCAAGTATGTTACTCACGGGTTCCACTGTAGTCTCGATCCAACCCAGTTCCGATCCCCAACTTAGTGTTCTCTTAATGTATTTTTTCTTTTTAATAAACAAGACAAAATTATTTTCTCTTAACGTTGCTTCGCTCTTCTCTCTTACTTGTTAGTTACTTCGCTATGGATTCTCAAATTTCTTCCAGTTTTAATGAAAAAATGAGGAAAGATGAAGTTGAAAACTTACAAGAAAAGCCATTTGACTTAAGAGTAATGAAATCGCCCCAAATTGATACAAAAATATTGTTATAATAAATTATATTATGCCCTAAAATTATTTGTCAGGGCTCAATGCAATAAGATAATTGAATTCAAAGTTTGCGTTATTGAGGTAATGATGAAAGCTGCAGTCATTTAGTTGAGTTTGGGTGAGTCCATTTGTTTTAGACAGCTTAAGCATGCATAGAGATGTAAGGCACTCATACAGGTTTTATAACAACCTCTTTGATTACAATACAAACTTTAAATTCAATTATCTCTCATTGTATTGAGCACTGACAAAATTAATTTTAGGAATTAATATAATTCAGTATCAATTTGGAACGATTTCATTACCCTTAAGTCGGAAGGCTCTCCTTGTTAGTTGCAATCATGTCTTTTATTATTTAGAATTAATTTTATTTTTTTCTATTTTTGTATTCACATTTATTTTATTTTATTTTTTTATTCTGGATTTTTTCCACTTGAAAATAAAATTCAGCAAGGTTCTATTCCCATTAGCGTTTGGTCTTGCCAAGTCCCTAAACCCCTTCGAGAGCGGGTCTGAAAATGACACCAAAACTTTCCAGTCCACTTCTAAGCCCTAAATTGAAGACACACTCTTGACACATGAATACTTGATGTGGCACATAGTGCTTAAAAATTGGGTACCGGTACCATATACGTATATTTATGACTCATGGATACTTGATGAAGCAATCAGTGCATAATGAATTGCATACATTCTTGACACGTGGATACTTGATACGGGCACACAGTGATTGTCGTAACATCTTGACTACCATCAAGATTGTTTTGGACTGTTTATAAATTATAACTACATTCTCTTGATACTGTTATTTCGAGTTATTGTTTTATTTCTGGTTCCAAGATTTATTGAAGACAGGTCACTGTCCAGCCGCAGTGGCTCCTCGCAACATTAAGCATAACATCCTTCTCTTCTTTATGGTTCAATCACCAAATGGACATTATATTCTCCAATTGCAGTTATTGCTAGTTGACCGGCACTTTGTTTATTCGAGAAACCAGACGACCTAAATCACCCGTCTTGTTTGCGCAAACAAAATTCACTGCCGAGTAGTTTTCGAACTGCCAAAGACGACGAAGCATCACCAATTTCAACAACCCCCTCCCCTGCACTCTTTTCAGGGAGTAAACAAACTTTTCAGTCAACAACAACAGCTGACGTCACGTGCCAAAGCGGAGCTTCGCGAACTTTAGTGAAAAGCGAGAAAAAACAAAAACATTCTTTCAACCTACTCAAATTTGCTTTTCGCCGTTCACGATAAACATTTTCATACTACAAAGAGGAAAAAAAAACATATCTTGTGTCGCTGTAGAGCAAACCAGAGTTCAGGTTCCATCTGATCGATTGTCTATGACACAGTTCAAGAGACGAGTCCCGTTTCCTTTCCTTCCCAGTCCCGATCTTCTCCGGATTTGCAAATTAAAAGTGAAAGCACCAACAACTGCTCTCACCTTTTGAAATGGAACGCCGAATCTTGTAATCAAAATACTATCGAGTTTCTTTTTCTCTTACCGTATTTTTAATTTAGGAGCAATATTTGTTCCGTTTCAGCCGTTCCTGTTGTTTATTAGTTACCAATCCTTGAGAAACTAATTACACCAATGAAAGAAAAATATTTTTTTTTCTTTAATGAAAAGTTTCAGTGGTTGGTTAAATTAACTCAGAATATTAGCACTAGAGTATTTTTATTTTTTCTTTTACCTTTTTTTTTTAAGTGAAGTGCTAAACAATATGATCTGTGAATCCTCTCTACTTGTTGTCAGCTTGGCTAAGCTTAAATTCTAATTTACATCATTAGATGCAGGGTACATAAAAGAGATAACAAGAGCAATTAAGTTTGGAATTAAATGCCACTTAAGACTAGGTTAATATTAATAATTATGATGGGAGTTAATTACACATTTTTGTTGTAACATTCTACGTTGTTGAATTGGATGTTTATAGAGTGAAGGTGTTTTGTAATTTGAAATCATGTAAGGATTTATTGTGTACCTGATGTTGTTTGATGAGAGTATTGATTTTGTGGATTTAGGTCAAAACATGATTGCTACTGCCATCTATTTTGTAAAATAAAAACTAAAATATTGCAATAAAGATATATATACTTGGCAATGATTTCTTAGAAAAACTTTCTACTAACCAGAAAATGAAGAAATATAAAGCATTTTGATCTAATAGCAAACGTGAAAAATACGCACTTACATGTAAGTAAAATGATCCCAACGAAAAAGCAGCAAAATATATTAAATTGAAATTACTACCGTACTGCCATCTGTTGCCAACAATTTGCGACTATCCAAAGAAAAGAAAATTTTGTTTAAGATCGATAGTGGCTACTTTGGCCACCTCTGTCACCAGTCACAAGATGTAATTAAGCCCAATAGACCAAATACAATAAAAATTATATTATTATTATTATTATGACTTAATGTATCAACTCTACACATTTGCAGAAGTAACTGGCATATGTATATTTCGTGCGGCCTTGTCTAAGTTTTTATCAGTTAAATTTCAACGTAAAACGTACGAGAGTAGAAAGTAAAATAAATAAGAAGTTAATATCTGATAACAAAATACGAGAATAAATAACATACCATTCTCGAAATTCAATAGAATTATTACCTCACGAAAACAAAAACCACCCCCAACACCAAGACAAGTGACGACGAAACGACGAAGAGAATGAAAATGGCGAAAAAAAAGAAATTCGCCCCGACGTAATATTTATCATAATACTACTTTGCTTTATGGTGAATATCGAGACCCTACGTATTGCACGTACCTTATAACAAAGTGATTTTTATCGAGAATTTACCGAAACTAATGAAAAACAACCGTGAAAATTAAAAAACCGACAACCGAACACTTGAAACAGATTGTTCAAACGGGTAGAGCTGCTCCAAGCTGTTCCATCATGTCTGCCGTGAAAAAATAAAATGACTCCTCACAACGCACACAAAACGGCGACGGCACAACCTTGTGTGAATTAAAAATCAAAAATTAAAAACCAAAATAAAACATTAATAATAGAAAAGTTAAAAGTAATATTTTTTAATGCCTCATTCATATGCAAATTATTATGCGACCTTACATAGATAAAAATAAAGTCTTATCAAATAGTGCATAAAATAAATAAATAAATAACAGACAATGTTAAACTGAATAAAAAGTAATTTTAAATTAAACCATAGTCACGTAATAAAGTAATAAAATAAAACTTAAACTTTCGATTTGAAAAGTCGAGAAAACAACAACATAAACGTGGCCGCCATTACAAAAATATCAACCAACCTCAGAGAATCCTAAACTACTGCAAACAATAAAAAAAAACCTACTGCTAAACGAAGTTATTAATCAACAAGCTTCTAAATTATCCATAAAAATAATTTTTTAGAAGTGCGTGCGGAAAAACACGAGCGATAACCGAAAGACTGAGACACAACGACCACCATCAAACTACCGTACAGCAAAACACAACCGGAAAAGAAAGTGAAAGGTTTCTGTGATAGATGACGTAAGAGTTTGATCAATACCACGACACCTATCGATATAACGTAGAATCCTTTTTTAAAAAATAAACATTTAAGAGCAAATTTTTGTCTTTGCAACTATTTTTTGCTTCATATAAAACAAAATTGAAATAAGCCAATAACAAAAATTTTAATTAAAAATTTAACCTATAAAATTCTCATTCTTAGCATCATTTACTTCAACCTCACTTTTACTTTTATCTCGTCAGCTCTGAATCGGCGACACTAAATCCTACACTTGGAAAAATTGGAGTCGAGGTTACTTACGTAACCTCAACCCCAAATAAAACTATCCATCAGGTAAAACGTCAATCTCTCGCTAATCGATGAATGTTACCAAACTGTATAATTGGCAACTAGAAACTGTCAAGAAAAAGGCGAATGAGTAGGAAAAAGAGATTTTGGGCAAATAATTGGATAGAAGTTGCAGAATCAGAATTCAGAAGTTAGTAACTGGCAACAAAAATTTACCATGAGGAAAGAAATTGAAAAAAAAGTCGCCTGGTTGATCAGGGCGCATTTGAACCTGTTGAGCTATGTGGTGACCACTGTTCTGTTGTAAACAGTGAGCCTAACCTGTTGAGATTTGCAGTGCGACCCACATCATCGTCGTCAGTGTGTGAGGAGGAGATGCCGCGAGACGAGATGGCGATGCGGCAAAGTGATAAGAACAAACTGGTTATAGTAAGAAGAAAGAAGCCGGAATATCCCGCGGGTTTGGCAAAGAAATCTGCCAAAAAAAGGCGTAGAAAAGGAGTAGAGTCAAATTAAGAAGATAGGATATTGAACAGACTGAGAGCAAACTTTTCGTGTAATTAAAATTTTAATCACACGAAAAGTAATGTTAATTTTAGAGTTAAATTGGGAGGGAATATCAGTCATAACAAAAAGATATGCTTTTTCTGGATGTGCATTCTCATGCACGAATGAAGACATCACTCTAGATTGGGCAAAGAAGGCAGACACCGGATTACCAAAACCAGATGTTGTAATTTTTATGGATTATATACGACCTGGATTTCCTGGATACTTCACAAAAGTGAAGATTTTAAAGAGAGTGGAGGGAAAATGTTAGCTATTAAGAGTGTTAATTTATACGTATCGATGGAAATAGTTCAAAACTCGGTAAGAATTTTTGTCTTGCAATACAATCTACTGGTATTCTAATTATT
>JAQFZP010003227.1:0-10838 GCA_034695745.1 Geophilus truncorum | reverse complement strand
ACAAAACTAACAGATATCTCGACCAATTGAAATTCTTGTTTTATTAGCAGCCCCGGAACCAGGTTTTACACTTGGTTTTACATATAAAACCCAACCACGAGCGAGTAGTGTTCAATATGTTTTAAAGCTGCATTCACGTTGATCATTTATGAAAATGAAGGTAAGCTGTTAATTACATTGAAACTTATTTTTTTAAGCTAAAGTAAAAGTGCAGATAGTTTTGTAAGTTTAAAAAAAAAGTTCTAGTTGACGTTAGATGTCAGCTGTTGTAGGGATTAGGAGATGATGGGTTTTTAAAAATTTGAGAGTAGAATTTGTTGACAGCTCAGGTGAGAATTTTATTTCAGTGATAGATGTTATACAAGAAATATTTAACATAAGTAACATGTGATTATATCAATTTATGCTCAAAATATAATAGGTAACAATGTAAGATGAAGTTTGAATGAATGAAAGGTCCAAGGTTGAAGTTTGAACTACAATTTGAAATGTGAAACTTGAAATGTAAATTAATTTGGAATATTAAGACCCTCTGGATTAAAAATTAAGTGCCATTTGAGATCACACACAGTTTGACGTCATTGGGATCTCCAAAAATAGATAAATGGATTTTTATTTGCAAGCTGATGAAAGAATATGTACAATCAGTCACTACCAACTTGTTTGCGCAAATTGTAATCCGATCAATAATAATGCCAATTGCAAATAATGATTTTCCGAGTCAAAGCAAGACAAAGGTAACTACAACACCATAAAAATGTGTACTCATAACGTAACGTAAAGTTGTTCACCTATTTCATAAACAAGCTTTTCCTGGTAATTATGTCCATTAACCTACTTTTATCTACCAAAAGCACAAAGCGAAAAGAGTATGAATTGTGTGGTTGTTGTTATCCAATGCAATTACAACATACCGTAGTGAGCGATATTTTAAACTTAATTAGGTGCTCATTCCAATTTGGGAACACAATCTCGAATCAAGGTCACATTTACTTTGTAACGTTAAAATGGTATTTATTTTTTGAAGAAAACCTTAATAATAACAAAAGTTTTATTATTTTCAGGTTTGTATGGATTCGGCCTTAGCAGGCCTCTTTGACTTTTCGTGCACAAATGGTGAAAGTAGATCTATGCCATTGTCTTTACCGCCTGAACCAGGTGAAGGAAATGTCGAATATAAATTAAAACTCGTAAATCCTTCACAGAGTCGCTTTGAGCACCTTGTGACTCAGGTATTTATCAAAAAAAAATGTGCGCATGATTTGTTATTAATAATCTGTGATATTTTTAGATGAAATGGCGGCTTCGTGAAGGACAAGGTGAAGCAATTTACGAAATCGGAGTTGAAGATAATGGTATTCTGGCTGGTTTGTCATCTGCGGACATGGCTGCATCTTTGCACACGCTTCGATTGATGGCGGATAAACTCGGTGCCACAATTACCATAATAAGAGAACGAGTGATTGAAGTTGGTGGAGACGAACAGGAGTCACGAAAGGCAGCTGAAGTTTTAGTTAGAAAAGTAAGTAAGAGAAAAAATTTATATATTTTTATTATATATTTTTTATCTGCATTTAGGTGCCAGACGATCAACATAGTATCGACCTCCGGGTTGCAGTTCTAGGCAACGTGGATGCGGGTAAAAGTACATTACTCGGCGTGTTAACTCAGGGAGAGCTGGATAACGGCCGAGGCAGAGCACGACTTAATTTATTTCGGCATTTGCACGAAATTCAATCCGGCCGA
The DNA here is from genome assembly GCA_034695745.1 of Geophilus truncorum. Taxonomy (NCBI): domain Eukaryota; kingdom Metazoa; phylum Arthropoda; class Chilopoda; order Geophilomorpha; family Geophilidae; genus Geophilus; species Geophilus truncorum. The sequence goes on along the minus strand of JAQFZP010003227.1, from coordinate 9,092 downwards.
ACGTCGTCTATCAGTCACGAAATCCTTGGTTTCGACTCGGAAGGGAGAACCATCAACTACAGCGACTCGCACACGGCAGAAGACATTTGCGAGGCGTCGAGCAAACTCATCACTTTCCTCGACTTGGCTGGACATTACAAATATCTGAAAACAACCATCTTCGGAATGACCGGCTACTCGCCGCACTACGCCGTTCTCGTGGTGAGTGCCAAAGCTGGAGTTGCAGGAACCACCAAGGAGCATCTGGGTATCGCAATGGCACTGGAAGTGCCCATCTTCGTGGTCGTTAGCAAAATAGACGTGTGTCCTCAGAACATCCTCGAGCGAACCATGACGCAGCTGGAAGCGATTCTCAAATCCCCGGGATGCAAGAAAGTTCCACTAGTCATTCGCTCCGAAGACGACGTCGTCACCGCAGCGTCGACTCTCGTCTCCGACTGCATCACGCCGATATTTACCGTTTCCAGTGTCACGGGAGATGGCTTGGAGTTGCTAACCAAATTTCTAAACGTGTTGCCTCCGTGCTTGAGCATCAAGGAGCGTGAGAAATTGATGCAGAAATTAACGGAGTTTCAAGTAGATGAAACGTTTCGAGTACCTGACGTTGGCTTCGTCGTGGGAGGATTACTGACCAAGGGAATCATTCGCGAGGAAGACGAATTGAACATCGGTCCGACGGATGATGGGAAATACCTGAAGTGCACCGTGCAGACGGTGCACCGAAATCGTACGCCGTGTCGGGTAGTGCGCGCTGGGCAGAGCGCAACACTTGCATTAGGAAATTGTGATATTTTAACGCCGAGACGAGGAATGGTTCTTCTCAATCCGAATGTAGTCACACAACCAACTCTCTATTTTCAAGCAAATATTTACGTACTTTTTCACACGACAACGATCTGCAAGGGATTTCAAACGACTATGTATATTGGAAACATTCGGCAGACGGTTACAATTGAGGGTATAATGGCGAAACCTGGTGGAGTTCACACGAACGAACATGCGACAGTGATGTTTAAGTTTATGAAGCATCCTGAGCATCTGATGATCGGAACACGTATTTTGTTTCGCGAAGGGATGACAAAAGGCGTCGGCGAAGTGACGCAGATATTCCCATTAGAGAATAATATTCAACGTTAAATTATTTCGGCCGTTTCTTTAACGTAGGTTCACAATGCTGATTTTATTATACTATTTTTTCTTTTTTAATATCTAGTCATTTTTTATTTGAATGACATTTTTAAATTAGCAATTACTATAACTTTAAATTATTTTCTTCACAAATTTATCTGTAAAATGTAAAAACTGGAAAAATTATTTTCTTTATAAATATTTAATATTTTTAACATTAAAGTTTGCAGTCATCTTTTGATTTGCTAAGCATTTTTATTACAACAGTGACCAGTACAAGGCTAAGAAAAATAATTATTACTCAAAAGAATGCATCACAATGTGGTGTTTGTGTGCTATTGGTCCCATCGATTTGAACACAGTACTGTATTGTGTATAATACATATATTTATATATAGATGCTAAGATGATAAATAAAAATTTCTCATTGATATTTTTTCTTTAAATTATTTAACGATAAACATTAATCAACTATTAATTATTACTAAGCTTTGATTGGCGAAGACACTTCTTAATACTTTAATGAGTGCTACAAAATATAGTTATATACACATACAGAAAAATAATCATCAAAAACATTAAGTAACAGATTAGAATGGTAATACTGTACTGGCAAACTTCATAAACTATATAAGAAATGACAATTTACCATATTATTACTCAAAATGTCGTTATACATAATGTGACGCAATACGCATTTCCCGCTGATATTTAAAAAAAATGATTTCCGATATATCAACACGTTTTTTAATACTATTCGGTTGCTTTTTATTGATATGATCCAAAAAAAGATAGGCACAGTGCAAATAAATGGAAGAGCACTGATTTAAATACATTTTTCTTCAGGCATTTTAGTTTTTCCCCAACTAATGCAACAATAATGATCACTACTTTTAAGGTTCTATGCAATGTCCCAGGATACGATTAACCCCAACTAACATTATTTATTTACAATGTCCGACAATACTTGACTTAAATATAAAATTAATTTTTTTAAATCTTCATTTTTTAACCGAGTAAAGTTTTTTATTGAAATTAAAATCACTGGTCCTCTTGAGCAAATAAAGGAAATTGTGTCAGGAAGTCAAATTAAAAGTCCAATACCCTCGCTCGTGACTACAGTTATTTCTGCCCTAATCTAAAGGATAAAGTACAACACGCGCACGCACAGTCACACATAAAAATCAAAGATAAAAATAAAACAAAATTTAAACTCAAACTTAAAAAAACTAGAAAAAGTACAAAAATTTTGTCATAGTAATTTTTCTTAAATATTACTTAATATTTAATTGTCAACTGAAATAAAATTAAAACAACCATTACATTACAGATCATGAATTTTAAATGCAAAAAAAGTCGTTTATGGTTGTTGACGTTTTGAAAAGAGAAAGAAGTCCAATTAAACAGCGGCTGGCCTCTCCGGAGTGCAAACAATAAAAATTTTTTGCAACAGCTTTGTCGATTTCACTAATTAAAAAAAGAATAAAATTAATTAGCAAGACAATAAATGGTTAAGAAAGAATTATTTAGTGCAAATAATGTAAAAGTGCAAAGTGAAATATCACCAAATTAATACGCAAGTCAATTTAGCTGAAAGGGAAGCGGTTAATTACGGTTTAAGACTGTTTACGAAACATTCATGCAACGAATCCAAAACCACAAACCTAGATATAGTAAACAAGGTATCATTTACACCAAACAAAACATTTATCAAACACATGCGTGAAGAGAGAAGTTTAAAAATAAAAACCAAAAATAAAGTAAAACCACCTTTTAAACTTAATCTTAAGGTATAAGAACATTAAGATTTCTCAGGAGTAATTACAACGAAAATCTTCTGTAGGAAATGCGTGCAATCCACTGAAAACATAAAGAAGATAAATAAAACAACAACTCGCAACCACACCCAAAACAATACGTGAATCAGTAACAACACCATCAAGTTTCATATTTATTTAATAAATTTTTGAATTTAAAATGTTAAACTAATAATAATGATAAAATGCTGTATTTATGGTTTCGAGAACCGAATACAGTTATCTATTCTATCAACGTTTGTGTCATTATCATCTGGAGGCGCACACCTGGATCCATATGTAATCGATTACTTAACCGATTAGATTTTTTTTTTAAATTACACGTCAGAAATGTAAAAAGTAAATAATGTAAATTTAAAAACCGGTCGCGTTACGTACCTGTAAACTGCTTAATGTATTCTGGCTTATTTTTCCAAGCAATAAATATAACATAAACTGGAATTGATGTCAAGATGATGGCTAAACCAATACCTACCGAAAAACACAATAAAAATATTAAACCTTAAATTACAGTTTCAAAGAAATTAAATTAAATTATCGTACCTGTTTCCTTAGGTTTCTCAATTATGGGTACAATCGTAACAAATATGGTACAGATAATGTAGACGATGGGGAAAAATAAATTAACCTGTCAAGTACACAACAAATGAATGTATGTAAATCCAGAAGCAGGAAAAATTCAATAACAAACTCATGATTAATCATCATCATCATTTATAATGTTATTTACTTTAATTGGTCGTGGCCACTCGGGATGTTTCCATCTTAAGTACGGCAAACAGCACACGGCAACACCTATCGATAACCAAGTGGCGAATCCGACGTAATTAATCAAGGCATAAATATCACTGGAGGTCAAGTACAGAAGAGATAATATACCCTGATAAAATCAATCGAATTAGTAATAGCGAGTTGTACTTTCACCAATTAATTTACCATGCAAATTACTGCTGGCGTGGGAGTCATACGAGAAGTTTGGATCATAGTCAAAATTTCAGGCATTTGGCCTTCAAGGGCACCAGCGTAAAACAATCTAAAATTAAAATAAAAAAGAAATTTCAGGAAATGAATGAATTAAAAAAATTAAATAAAAATAATAATTTAATCTCCCGACGTCTCGACCTTGATGAAGTTAATAGGATTCCATTCACAGCCCCGAATGTGGACATGGCAACAAATACCGGGATGATCCAAGCCATGACACCATATAATTTTTCAGCGAATGTCTAAAAATAATTTGCTGTTAAGTCTTTACTCGTAAAACTCGATACGGTTTGACCCGGAAATAATTTTTACCACTGCAACAGCTTCGGAACCCAATACTTCGAACGGCGATAACGTTGTATAAAAAGCAACATTTGCCATAACGTAAACCAATGTAACCAAAACGCAAGAAATTCCTATAGCACGTGGCAGGTTTCTAAATAAGTATTAAGAGACAGCATGACAAAGTTATTCTTGATATACTTTTATAAATAGCATATCACTTACTTAACTGGGTCCTTTAACTCTTCAATTACGAAATTTAAGTAATTCCTTTAGAAAAATAAAAATAAAAAAATTTAATTTTTATATCTTTAAATTCACATTTTGTGTGCTAGCTCTAGGGTAAGTAGGTTTCAACGTCAAACAAGATTTAAGGCGCCAATGTTTACCTAATAAGGTGAGAACATTAATTTTTTTATGTTAAATAAACCTCCTCTTGAATCTTTGAGTCATTAAAAACAACTTGATTTTTTGTCGTTACATAATATTTAAATGCCTTTTTAATTTGAAGTGTTTATAACTTATCAGATTTTCAAAGATCCTAGTGTGATTAATCAAATTGCTCGTTAGAACTCTTTCAAAGGTTTAAATGTTTGCCGTCGTTGAAACTTAATCTTGCAGTTATCTATTCGTGTTACATTTCATTGGCTTCTGAGGGTGTTTTGAAATTTATCAACTTTAAGATTACGGTTTTTTTCCTTGCTTTTGAATTTTTTTGAATCAACATGTGGCCTTTATGTAAATAATTAGACTAACGGAATCGCATAAATTGTAAACCCACCATCCGTTGTATGCGAAAAGTCCGGAATAAAAGGAGACGGAAATTTTCGTAATGTCCGTTTCGGTATTTTCAAAAGTGAAATGTTCTGTATGTCCTGTAAAAGACAAATAAAAGTCATCAGCAAACACTTTCCAACAGAAAAAAAGGTTCAAAGTAGTCTGAAAATGGACCAAACAAGATAAAACTATTTTCCTAAGGTGAGCAGAGTCCACCAATAGTTCATCATTTGCGCATCTATCATCCTGATTCCTGACATCCATTTGGCCCAAAAATCAATAAAGTCACATCAATTTACAGCAAAGGTTTAAGAAAATTCAAACTCAGGGTCACACAAGACTACATATTTCCTTTTTATTTTTGATAAGATGAATTGCAATGATAAATTCGCTCATCACAATTCTGTCAAAAGGAAAAAAAAAAATTTAAATTCCCAATTAGGACTAATTTAATCTACGGGAAGAAAATTCCACTACTTTAAAACCCTTCCTATTAAATCCCAAAAAGAAACAGTGATTAAATAGAAGGAAATTAAAACTTAATCAAATTAAAGTTAAAAAAAAAAAAGCTTTTACATATCTTTAAATTTAATCTTTAAAAATAAAAGTCTGTAATTTAAGGCATATATTTTATATCTCGGCTGATTTCGCCATACAAAAGCTGAATTGGTGTTGTTTTCGTCGAGCAACACTTAAAAGACTTCAGCAAAACAAATTGAACTTTTATTTTTATTTTCACCACACCGCGTAACATAACGGTTTCTATACTCTGTAAAATTTTCTCTTTGCCAACTTGAAATTGAATGACACTGTCACCCAATTGCGTAACAAAATTATTATTTACGACTGCACTTTCAAACGAATAAATATATTTTTCTCGAAAATTTTGATAAAAATTTTTTTTTCCTCAAATTCATGCAAATTCAATTCAAGGCATAATTAAATCGTACTCGTGACACGAATAAAGTTGATATGATTTTTTTTTTTTTTTTTTTAATTTAAAATTTCAGTTGCCAGTTTCAAGTATCAATTTTAGCACATGATTTGGATTCAGGTTTATCAGCAACTTACACTGGATGACACCAGATATGGCAAACCTATCCGAAATGTGCATGCAACTCAGATAAATTGGTATGAACACAGACAAAAACAAGTTGACAAAAATCCCTTGATTGGCAAGTCCTTCATACCGAAGTCGAGTGGAATTCGGAAAATTTTCCAGAAATATTAAACCGCCTTTCAACCTCTACCTCTTATTAATCTTGGCGAAAAGAGAAAGAAGAAAAAAAAAATAAAAGAAATAGAGAATGAAAGGAGTAAAATTCGAATTTTCATCAATTTATATATCTTCGACTCACCTCTGCATATCTGAACAATTCCTGTTATAATTATAATGAGTAAAGCCAATAACTTGGCGTATGTAAACCAATCTTGTACGCGTGTTGCCCAGTTCACATCCCAGCAATTGATGAACACCAACAGACCTGAAGAAAAGAAAAAACCAAAATTAAAAAAATAATTTATTTCTTGTTAACTTCGACCTGTTTGAGCAACCAGACGAAGCAATTCAGAAATAAATGCATGTTAAACGCAGGCGTGTTTGAATTATAATTATGTGCTTCGCATTCTATATGGAGAAAAATACAGAAGTTAAAGGGACAAAAGAATTCCTTCTATTCGTTGCTTATGGCAACCGGATATGAGACGATCAGACTCATCGAGTTCAATCATTCATGTCCTTTTTTTTTAATTTTTTTTTACTATAGGAGACTTAAAATCTAGTGATAAAAATATGCTATTATCACAACGTTGGATTTTTTTCGAGTTCAATAACCCGTATATTGTATTTTAGTAATATTTACATTAATTTACATAAAATTACCTGCAAAATGAGTAAACTTGATACTATGTATTTACGTGATATTTCAGTTGCAATATAACTGATTCATTGGTATTTTGCCAATTATATTCCTTTTTTGCTAAATTTTTAAGAAATCAATGTTCTGAGTCAGAATCTCTCCCCCCCTACCCTTGCCATGTCAGGAATAGAACGAAAGAATAATCTTAATCCCTAACTAAAGGTTGTGAAACCAATTTGGAACTGGTTTGACACGTTTTCTTTTTTCTTCCTTGCACAACGAGTAATATCCAGTTCAATTTTTTAATAATTTATTTTATAATTGTAAACTTTAAAAAAAATATATATGAGGTAATTAATTTTTTGCAATAGATGTCACACCAGACTCAAAATTACGTAAATTTTTCACTTTTTTTTTCTTTAAAATTTCTTCAAACGGAGCTAAGCAATTAATTTCTCACAATATTGACCCTTCACACACAGACAGCTGCATTTACTTTGCTATTACATCATCCCACTCCAACTTTGCATCACCAGACTTCCAATATCGCGCCGAAAAACCCTTGGATCTCATCCAATCATTCCCACAATTTTTTCCACAAAAGAAGTAAAATTTTAAAAATAGTCAGGTGAAGTTCAATTACCCTAACTGGGACTAAACTTAAGTCAAGCAGTCAGTCGATTACGCAATGTAATGTTCAAACATGTGTTAAATTGCCTCCCAAAAAAAGAAATGCGATACTCACAAATAACCCCAGCTGCTAGCAATTTGATAGCGTCGGAGGGAGGTTCGCACGTTGTAAAGAAAGGTCGCAAGACGTAAAGTGCAAAGGTGAGCGCCACGATAGCTTGGGAGCACGGCCGAACGATCATACATTCAACCCACAGACGAATAAAAGCGAAAAACCGGCCAAATGATTCCATAATGTACGCGTAGTCGGCGCCGGTTCTCCTGATCATGCATCCCAGCTCTGCGTAGCAGTAGGCGCCTATCATTGAGTAAAGTCCGCACATGGCCCATACAACGAGCGAAAGTCCCACACTGCCGGTGTCTTCGAGCACTCCTTTCGGGGAGATGAAAATGCCGGAGCCGATGATGCTGCCGACTATGACGGATACACCGTTCATCAAACTCATTTTTGCTTTAAGTCCGATCACCTGGGTCTCGGCACCCGCGCCATCCTCCTTCACCTTATCCTTGAGCGGGACCTCTTTGTATTTGGTCGCTTCCTTAGCCATGTTATTTTCCGTAGGTTCAATTCAGTACGATGCGGTCGGTGTTTTCCACGTTGCGACGATTAAGCCTGTTAATACACGACTGTCTACCGTGGGAGAATTGCAGACGGCTTGTGGGAGCGATAAAATGTTATCTTCTCACAGACGATTCATCTTAAGAATGAGGACCAAGAATTACGAGTAACATAGACCACGCTTATTGCAGCGTGGTTGCGAGATGAAAGAGTGAGTTATCAGAGAAGCGCGAAAACCTTAGTGTCAGACACGGTTACTGCGCCTGCGCAGATTGCGCACTAGGATGACGACATCGCGGAGTGCATTACAAGTGTCTCGTCTAAATTTATTGACGTAGAACTGATGCATGAGTTCGAGTAGCAGCGTAGTATTTTTGTTTACTCGATTTTCACATGAATAAAAGGATTACGCCACTTCTCTGAACCTTTAATGCTTGCGACTAAACATAAAGTAATAAAAAGTATTTCTTTTAATTCTCGATAATTTATTTAATCTATAGAGAAGAATACAGAAATAAACTAAACGCGGAAAAAATAATCAAGTTTTTATCGTAATATTGATTATTTATCATGATTTGTGCTCTCCGCTTCAGGCATCTGGATATTTTGCGAGCATTCATTTATCCCCAGCATTACTCCTCCCCCGCAGACTTCTTGCCGCGACCTTTTCCTTTTACAGAAGGGTGTGTGGTCTTTTTTAAGAGAAATAATAGCACACGCCTTTTTATCTTGATTTTGATTGATTTCTTAACCTCATAACTAGTATTTGCAAATTGCATAAGCCAAAAGTGTTTTAATAATTTTTTTTTTTAAGATATATATCTTAAGACAATAAAAATAAATATCGTATTTACAAAGTGTATAACAGTCGCTTATGAATACAGCGGGTGATTAAAATAGACTCGTGTCGAGAAATTGTCTTTATTCCCGAAGGACGAGGTGTACAAATAAACGTTCCCCACTGTGTGCGAGTTTCCATTTCTCGATCAAAGAGTG
>JAQFZP010003226.1:0-10841 GCA_034695745.1 Geophilus truncorum | reverse complement strand
CAAAAAAATAAAGGTGTAAATTAGGTATAAAGTGAACTTTTTAGCTGTATACCTTTATTAAAAGGCATCAGTTATTCCTTAAAAGGTGTATTTCACCACCAAATTTTCAATGTACCTTATAATAAAGGTAATAAAGTTGTTATATTCTAAAATTCTACCTCAATAGGTAGTTGGCTGCTATAAGAATGTGTATTACTTGTACCTATTTGTAGTTTGCACCTCTTAAAATAGGTTAAAAATTGCACTTTTTAATTGAATATGTATAGATACTGGGTATTCCTAAAAGGTAAAGGCTAAATAAAGACAAGTTTTGGGACAAAAAGATATACGATTACACTTTTATTTTTTTGTGTGCAATGGTTAGGATTGCCAACTACAAATTTATATCTTGGGATACAGTTAATTAAAAATCAGGACAAGAGATTGTTAGTTAAGATTTAGAATGTGTGTGTGTGTGTGCATCGCCTCTAACAGTTACATAAAAACTAATTCCACCATTACCGATAGTGGTATTACTTCACCATTATCGATTATCGATTATACATAATATTAATTCTTCATTGTTTACCATATTAACGTTTCAGCTACCGGTACCAAAATAGTTCAATACCAAGCCTAACAGAGGCGCGAATTTCACGATTAATAATAGTAAGATAAGATAAGAAATAGAAACAGGTGGAAAACACATCTCACCAAAGACACACAACCCAAAACGGTGTTGCAACTAAAAACATTGTGTACAAAGAAATTTTAACAAATCAACATGTAACTCGCGACTAATTGGTTTTTGTTTATTTCTTTAACTTTGTGTGTACTATTGTTCCTTATAGATTACGTAAGAATCAAAATACAATATATGTTATATGTAATTTTAATTTACCGTTAAAGGAAGCAAAATTTACAGTGTTACTTGATACTGAGGTGTGGTCTGAAATGATGATCGATGGAAGGTGTAAGAGAGGCTGGCAATGGAGAAGTAAGAACTTTAAGAGAGGATGTAATTGAAAGTGTACTTTGTGTAAATATAAAAACCAATAAAAAGTTAGTTGGAAAATAGAATAGAAAGATATGATAATGATAAGATATACTAAAAAGCTAACTGTAATCGTAAAAATGTCAGAGGTTAAGTCCCTTAAGTTAGGGCTAATATTTAATCGAGTGAAAAAAAAGAAGCCAAGAGAGAGAGAATAAAGAAAGATGTGTTGCCTTGAGCAAAGCCGATGCTTTACTGATTTTAATAATAACATTTCAGTTTCAAAGAAACCTTACTACAATAGCATAACATCATTGTGAGTAACAATCAAGAATGATGATATATCAATAAACGAAGCATGCCATAACAATGATCATGTACTAATAGGCTTAAACTAGAGACAAAATGTAGGCTTAACTAGGAATAAGTAGAAATTTTTACAAAGATTTTACAGATTTTCACGACTTTTTAAAGTTTTTTTAAGCGATTTTTTCAAGATTTGTAACGAATTTCTGACTAAAAGATTTGAGATTTGCAAACATTTCGAATGATTTTTAGAAATGTTTTTGAAAATCTCGTTTCAATTTTGTCCAATCCCTCGATTTTAGTTTAAATTATAATATAAATCTTTACAAATTTCCCAAAAAAAAAATCATTTGTAATTTTCCCTGACATGAAACAACAAATTGAGATTTCTTTTTTATTTTTTTAATTCATAATTTAAAAAATTTTTTTTTCAGAACATGACGACTCACATACGTTCCAGTCAGACGCCACTCGTAAGCACCTACATCGGGATGAGAACCAGCCAGGATGAGGTCATCATAACGTGTCCACTGGCCATTCGAGCCAAACGGTCAACACCAGCATTCCTCACAAGTCGGCGCAGAAGAACGTGTCTCGCAAACAGAAACGCACTTTCGTCGATGCGCTAATGTTCATCAATGTGCTGCAGATGAAATGCAAACTCTCTACTTTTGACCAGAAGAACTCTTCTTGGGTGGAGCGCAGCAGAGGACTGCTGGAGCTCAGGGACGAGGTCAAGGAGAAAAGATGCGGTCGCACTTTTCCTTCAAAAAGAAAAAAAATTACAGTGGCACTTGACACCGAAGTTTGGATAAGCAGCCGGGTGAACAGAGTGTTGCACTCACAACACAATAAAGAACAGCGATTGTGTCCTTATAGACATGGTAAGAAAAAATGTAATAAAAATTAACATACAGTTTATGGCGTTTTATATGCGAAGGAAAAACGAAAAGAAGTCAAAACACGAAATGGTTTTGAAACTTTACAAAGTGCTAATTTGAATTAAAAGATAACAGTAATTAAACGTTTCAAAAACAAAATTTCATCTTTAAAAGTTAACTAAATATTGATTATGGCTAGAAAAATGTCTGATAACAACAGATAAATTCGATTTATGATAATAGAAAAAACTTTTTTTTTTAGGACAGTGCTAACAAGTAAGTAGGCGAAGCAACTGTTCACAACGCGATGATACAATAGGGTGAAAACCCTCAAGATCCTAACAGAGAAGAACAGATCCACTTCCACAAGAATGAACAGTTCCCGTCCGATGGCAGCTGTGAAGCGACCGGGTCCTCGACTACGAAATGTGGGAAGGCAGAAGCTCCCCACCTACGAATCCGAATACGACGACGACGACAGCACCAAAATTGAGGTCGCCACCAACATGTAAGACATGTTGGTTGAAAATTATGTTGAAAATCCAGTTCTTCGAGAAGTGGGCGATTGGACAAATTAAGATGTGGTCACTCACCAAATCACCTTTTGGAAGCGCCAAAATAATTTGTAACACGGTCCAGTTAGCTGAGCTGAAATAAAAAATTAAAGAATTACAGTACTTGTTTTCCATTGTTTTCTCGGTTTGAAATTCCAGTTATCGTTTTTCCTCTTTCCCGTGTTTATTGGATCCATGTCGTAGATTTAGAATGCCATTGACGGCTGGCTGCTCACCAAATTGCACGGACAAAATATAGATATTGAATGTACAGTTGTTTAATTTTTTAAGGAAAACAATGTGAGTGATGTATTTGTTTCTGGCAATGTAATGTTTAAATAAGTTAATTTAACAAATGGTCATTATTAAAATTGTTTTGTCTTTGGATATTTTTTTTCAAATTTTAGTGCTTTGCCACGCCTATCGCCTATCGGGCTGTAAAATTAAGATAAATTTATCTTTTTCTTTGGTTTTTTGCAGTTTTTGAATAAATTTTATCTTTTTATCTTGTTTGTGTTTATTTTGGTTCCAGGGAGTGAAATCAGATTTTTAAACTGCCTCGAGATTTCGCGTGACGTTATGTTTTGTGTAACCTTTGAAAGGTGGAGAAAAGTTTCAACTGATCCCTATCTAAACTTATTGACTGATTGCGTGTGCGACCACACAAGAAGAGGAGCGGCGCGAATTACAAACAAGCGAAAGAGCGAGCCAATTCGGGCGAGTATCATAGCGAGTCCTGTAGCAACTCTAGTGCATTCAGCAGAAACGTCTAGGGTTGCCAACTACAAAATTATTATCTTGGGATACAATCAATCAAACATCAGAACAAGGGATTAAAAAGGTGGACAACTTGGTTTGTTATACCAGTGGTATATGTTGGAGATTTTGTGTATTTTTGTAGAATAATAGTATTGTTAAGTATGGCTTATTTTGAGATTGTTACTGTGTATCCTGCCTCTATCCTATTCAATTTAAGTAGGGTGAATAAAAGATATTATTTTGCCAACAAGGTGTCAACTCTTTTCACATCGCCAGCAGTACTCTGCAGTATATATGCTGGAAAATGGTGTGAAATTAGTCGAAAAACCGAAGAAAAAGAAGTTCAGTATATAGTAGCAGTTTTTCCTGCAAAAGGGAAAAAAATGTACGGTGTTACTTGACACTGAGGTGTGGTCAGGGATTGTGATCGATTGTGGGTGGAAGAACGTATAAGGTGTAAGAGAGGCTGGCAATGGGGAAGTAAGAACTTTAAGAGACGATGTAATTGAAAGTGAACTTTGTGTAGATATATATAAAAACTAATGAAGTGTTAGTTGTGAAAACAGAATAGAATAGAAAGATATATGATAATAAGATAAGATATACTAAAAATCTAACCGTAAAGTGTTAATCTTGTGAGCGTTGTGAAATGAAATGACACGATGTTTTATAAATTGTAAACACTATTAATTCACACTATTGTCTTTGGTGAACACGCTTATCAGTGCCGACTACAAAATCACTTACAGTAACATATTCAGCACCCATCATAAGTCATACACACTTACACAATTCATACATTTCACTATCACCAGAAGCTGCTATCACTAATAACAATGATACATTTTGAGGAAAATCTCCAGTGAAAAAAAAACCCAAGAGAGAATAAAGAAAGAAAAAGAAGAAGCCAAGAGAATAAAAAAAGATGTGTTGCCTTGAGCAAAGCCGATGCTTCACTGATTTAATAATGACATTTCAGTTGCAAAGAAACCTTACTACAATAGCATAACATCATTGTGAGTAACAATCAACAATGATGATATATCAATAAACGAAGCATGCCATAACAATGATCATGTACTAAAAGGCTTAAACTAGGGACAAAATATAGGCTTAACTAGAAACAAATTAAAGGTTTAAGTATAAGTAGAAATATTAAAGCTTAAACCTAATCTTAATCTAGAAAGCCTCTTTCGACGATGCAACAGTTGGAAAACAGAATTAAAAGCCATAAAAAAGTGTAATGAAAAGCCATTCATATGCATATAATAAAAGTTAGTGAAAATTTGATATAAAGCAGAATTAAAAGCTGTGAAAATAAAAAGAAAAAATGTTCCTTTTTATACAATTTAAAAGAATATATTTTTTTTTGAGATTTTGCTATTAGCAAAACATTTTTTTGTTTTAAAAATTACTCATAAAATTTATTTCTTACTTCTTCTTACTTCTCAGATCAAAGATTTAGATCTCAGAATATAGTTCTAACATTGTGTGCATTGCCCATTAGTGACAAATTGAAAAAATAGCTCAACTGCATCACAATGTCCCATCACAATGGCCCGGGGAAAACCACAAGGACATATCGAGTTGGATTCTGATGTAACATAATCTTTCATTTCCTAAAAGATATGAAAATACTGTAAATATTTTTTATACATCTACCGAGTGATGTATTTTGATTTAAGTTACAGTTTTCACACCGCCAAATCAAAGGCGCACGCAGTTTTTAATTGAATTGAAGAGTAGAGCCACCTGGCGGCAAATCGAGAAACCACATTTATAAAACACTTTTTATTTAAAAAAAAAATTGTATATTTAGAAATATAACATTGTAGAATATAACCCGAGGGAAAATATAATATCAAACAAAAGTTTCAATTATTTTGTCTTATTTTTCGATTCGACGTGTATTTTTTTGCGATAAAATTCTAAATTTTGTCATCATATCATCATTCATTTTCAACTTTTTTTGTTCTTTTACAGGTAATATTTTCTATCAGTACATCTAGTTATAATTAATTTTAACTAATTTCCTCTTTTTTTAATCAAAACTCAAACTAAATTATCATTCTATCGCCTACGTTAGAGAGTTTCTAAATACAAACCACGTGATCACTAATGGCGGCGCACATATCGTAAACAGAACGTAAGTGTTCCACACTTTCCAATCATTTTCACTTACATAAAAAGCAAAACATTCACAGATACAGAACAAAAATGGAAGCCGAATCATTAACACCACCAGATCAGGGTGCGAGCGGCGGCGCAACAAGTTCCAATGCCTCTATAAAAACCAAATTCATCAACCTAATCGTTCTCGGCATGGCGGGATCGGGCAAAACCACCTTCGTCCAACAACTCACCTCCCACCTGACCACCAAAGGCGACCGACCGTACGTCGTCAACCTCGATCCGGCGTGTCACGACCCACCGTTCCCCTGCAACATCGACATCAGAGACACGGTCAAATACAAAGAAGTGATGAAATCCTACGGACTCGGTCCGAACGGTGCCATCGTGACGTCATTAAACCTCTTCGCGACGAAATTCGACCAAGTGATCAGATTAATCGAGAAGAAAACCGACAGTTACAACTACGTCATCTTCGACACCCCCGGTCAGATCGAGGTGTTCACGTGGTCCGCTTCTGGCACCATCATCCTCGACACCCTAGCGTCGCAATTCACAACTATTATTCTGTACGTGATGGACGTGGCGCGAAGTGTCAATCCGACCACGTTTATGAGCAACATGTTATACGCGTGTTCGATTTTGTACAAATCAAAACTTCCGTTTGTGATTGTGATGAATAAAATCGACGTTAAGGACTGCGGTTTTGCTAAAACCTGGATGACCGACTTCGAGGCCTTCGATGCGGCGTTGTCTTTGGAGAAGAATTACGTTTCGAATTTGACTCGGTCGATGAATCTGGTTTTGGATGAGTTTTACTCGAGTTTGAGTTGTGTTGGGGTGTCGTCCATCACCGGAAGTGGAATGGAGGAGTTTCTGAAAATGGTGGATGAGAAAGAGGTGGAATTTGAGAAAGATTATAAGGTGGAATATCAGAGATTGAAGCGAGAAAAGGAAAAGGAGATGAGGGAAAAGGAAGAGAAGGTATTGGAAAAAGTTAAGGAAGATGTTGGAGCTGGAGATGAGGTTGAAATGCATCCAGTCATGGGGGTTAAAAGGGTTGAGTTTGGCTACGGGGACAGTGACGATGAAATGCCAGACGCAGGAGATAATGATGATAAACTCGAGGATGAGTCTTTCAAGAGGTTTTTGGACAAGAAAAAGTGATTTTTGTTGTTAATGTGAAAAGTTGTCACTGAAAAATTATTTTTCCATTAATTTAATTAATTTGTGTATAAAAAAAATGTAATAAAAATATTCCCAACTAATTTTTAATTTTTATTTTATGGTGTAAACTTCAATAACAAAATATAATTTACCTTAGAATAAATAATATTAATTTTCGAGAAAAATAAAAACTAAATAATGAGTTTGATGGACGGTGCAATGAATTATCACAAATTTCAATATCTTAACAGGTATAATTGGACGGAATAATTTTTAAAATTAGTTTAAAATTTAATTAACATACATGTCACCAGCACTGAAAATATCATTCTTCTCATTAACCTGCTCTTCAATTTCATCTCCCTCATCTCCACCCGCACTTCCATGAACCATTTCTTTATTTAACCCTAAACTAGCGCGGTTTAAGGGCATGTCTAAACGAGCAAAAATCGTTTCGATCGTTTGCAGATTAACGTAATACGCTACGTTAACTTTAGGCAACTTAATCCTCAACTCCTCGATCAAATTATAGGCCTAAAAATTAAAAAAATAATTAATAATTTGACAAAAAATAAATTCTTAGATGAAATTACTGTTTTATAATTGTTCTGTCTTGCGTAATGTTCGATCATGAATCCCAAAATGTCTCCCCGTCGCACACCGGCGTCCAAATTCGGTTCTCCCAAGAGTGATTGACAAAACTTCATCGACTCCTCGGGATTTGTTTCGTAAAGACGTCGTGCATGGACGAATTTCTTGACCAAATCTAACATTGTTTCCAAACGTGCCACCCGGTCGTCCTGAGACGGAATCCGGTCGGGAATTTTAGTGAAGCATTTGTACCCTTCGTTTAAGGCACCTAATGCTTTTTCGTAGTTTTGGAACTCGTCGATTTCAGCCTAAAATAATTATAATAATAAATTTTTAAAGACATTGATAAAAATTTGGAATTAATTTTATAAACCTGAGCACAAGCTTCGTAAAAACCTCCCAACAAATCGAGGGATCGTCCTTTCGTATAGAAACCGATGATGTGTTTCATAACTTCCGGTTGCTCCCTCCAGTCGAGTGACTGTAAATAATTAGCGGCCATCACGTAGATCTCTTTCTGTCTCGATACATTCGCGAAGAAAATAATTTTCTCAGTGTTTCCTGATTTCAACAGTGCTTTCATTGCCTAAAAATATAAATATTAAACTTTTTCATCATTTAAAAACTTATAAAACACCCATCAAAAAAATTAAACCTTAATTTTATTCCCAGCTTGTGTATATTTCTTAGTTGCAAGTTGGTAATTTTCCTGCTGGTAGCAACTATCAGCCACTTTTTCTAACACTCGTAGTCTCAACTCTTCATCCGCTTGTCCTTTAACAGGTGTCAATTTCTCAGCTAATTCTTCGTTGATGGAAATATTATGAGCAACGCATAAATCCAGAGCTTCAACATACTAAAAAAATAATATTTTTTAGAATATAAAAATTGTAAACATCAAATCAAATACTCGTTTAGCAACGGCGAGTAAATCGACCGCTTTGTCAAACTGCGAATTTTCAACAAAAAACTGCGCGACGCGATGAACCAACTGCGGATCCGTTTTATCCGTCAATTCGCTCGCAATTTGATGCAACACTGAGAATTGACGCGTTTGAAACGCCAATTCCACAGCTTTTCCTACCAAACCAGCCTGGAAAATAAAATGCATTAGTGAAAAATATATTTTATAAAATTATAAAATCTATTTTATAACTTTATTTACTTTATGAAACAGCATAATCGCATTTGCTTGTTGTCCCGGTTTGTTTTCGTAGTATTTAGCCACATCTAGAATCTCTTCGTTGTTTCCCATAAGTCCCAAATTCAACAACTGATCCTCCAATCCATGTTCCTGTCACATAAAAATTCATTTAATTTACCCATTCATCACGCTAAAATTAAACTAAAATTACTTTGCACAGTCGTACGGCGTTACTGTACGCTTGTGCTCGCGTGTAAAAATGTACTGCTTCTTTTATTTCGTCGTGGTTTTCGTATTGTCTTCCCAAATGATAACAAGCAGCTTTATCGCCAGTGTCGTTGGCAATTTCAGAGGCCTAAAGTGAAAAATATTGTTTTAAAAAATTGTGATTTTGATGTTTTCAAATGAAATACTTTTTCCAAGTTGTTGCAGTAGCAATAAACTCTTACGAGTGACAGATAATCTTGCGCTAAATCATAAAATTGCAGTGCAACTTCCATTTCTCCGGTGCTTTCCATGTACTGTGCCCACCATCGTTGCAACGACCTTTAAAATCGAATAAAAAAATTAAAATTACAAATATTTTATTTAATTTTTTGTCACATACTTGTCTTTGCTCTTCGTAATATATTCCTCTAGACCGTGTGGTTCCTCAAACAACATTCGTGGAACCTCGAACCGATGTGTGTCCGACTTCTCATAACTTAAAAAATTAAAAATAAAATTACAAAACAATTAAAAATTTTTTTCAGAATTATTTTTTACTTTGGAATAGCGCCACCTACATCACCCGCCGCTTCGAGATACTTAGCATAATTGTAATAAGTACATCGTAGATGAATCCTATCGTGTTTATCAGCAACTTGCAACGCCTTAAACATTTAAAATAAAAATAAAAATTTTAATTTAATGATATTATATAAAACGGAGTGGCTATTTCTGCCCAAGATTGGGTAGAAATAGCCCACGAGCTATTTCTGCCCAAGATTGGGTAGATTTAGCTCCCCAGCTATTTCTGCCCAAGATCTTCTTAACATCGCGTAAACGCTCCCTTAAGAGTCTATACATAGTTGAGCTGCTACGTGATTTTCGTACAACATTCCAAAACGGAAATGAAAATTGGTGAGTCGTTCGATGATTGGGAAGAATGTTTCAACCGCCACTTTAAATATTGTGACGAAACTTTTGCACCATTGTTTGTACTTGCTAACAGTCAAACAATGGAAAACTATAATAAAAGCCTTAAAACTAGCACTTGACCGATTCTGATATCAGATATCGGCCGATATTCACAGAATACCGCGATTTCATGTTTTTTGTTATATAATGTTAAAACTCCAAAATTTTTCAAAATTAAATTCGTTTTTGCAACAACAAATTTTGTCACAAAAGCAGAACTAAACCAAATTTATTATGTAAATATTTAAAAAATATTAAAAACTTTAAATACTCTTATAATCTTGTTTAATGTACTAATACTACTCAAACAACAGAAAAACATAAAAAAGCTAGATTTTGAAAAATTAAAAAAAAAATCGGTATCGGTATCGGCCGATATTTTATTCAGAATATTGGTATCGGCCGATATCCGATATTCCTCATATCGGTCAAGCCAAGCCCTACTTAAAACAAAACTTGATGTAAGTAACAAGTATTTTAAGGCCTGTTATAGATGTGTTCATTTTGGAACTTATGATAGTAAGGGGGGTTCACACTTGTCCGAAAAAATTCAATTTTATTCTTCTTATGATGACTTGTAAGAAGAATTTCAGCCCATTTTTTTATCTTCTGACGTAAGTTAAATATATTTTAACTTACGTCAGAAGATAAAAAAATGGGCTGAAATTCTTCTTACAAGTCATTAGAAGAATAAAATTGAATTTTTTCGGACAAGTGTGAACCCGCCTTTATGCAGAGCAATTAATTTTATTACATATCCTTAATTTTGTGTAGGGGGCATTTCAATAACTCAGGAGGGGTCAGGCCACCCTTATACTCCCTAGATTCAACACTGAACAGAAGTGATTTGAGAGTTTAAAAATTGGCTCGTCAGAAATGACTAAATGGTTAGACTATATATACACTTATCATGGCATTTGGTCAGTTTTTTAATTTTTGCCCACAGCTACTAATCCATCAGAGCTGGATCTGTGCATGCGATATCTTTTAAACTCCTTGCACCAAGAACTAGCTTTTCTACTATAAACAGAACAGATTTAAGAAAGTTGAAAAATTGGCACAGAAGTGCCCAAATGGTAGGACTATACACTTACCATTTGGTCAGTTTTTCATTTTTTGCTCACATCTACTAATCTATTAGAACTAGACCTATGCAT
>JAQFZP010003225.1:0-10844 GCA_034695745.1 Geophilus truncorum | reverse complement strand
TATAAGATAATCCACACAAAAATAATATATATTTTAAAATATATGTCTCACATATGGCATACACGTGGATATGTAAGTCACACATATAATTTGCTAAAATATATTGTCAAATATTTATTCAATAACATACTTTAGGGCCCAAGTAGATTTTAAATTAAAAGCGATATAAACTTAAAAATTTATAACTTTTGCGAGTTTTCGGCGTACACAAAAGGCTTACAATTTTACTGTTATACCTTACAATATAGTTTAAGAAGTATAAGTTCGTAAAAAATTAAATTTGCTTGCAAACTCGAGTTTAGGATTACGTTATGTCACATATGTTAGGTGTCAGTTCGAGAAAATCTGTTCATTTTATGCTTCAATTTTATCAGCGTTTTGTGCAGTGCTCTCAATCATACCTTAAGTTTATCAAATTTAAGATGAAAACTTCTAAAAACGTTCAGGAAAGTGCAATGTTGCCACTCGGAGCACTCGCGAACTGGAATATTTGATCTGAGAGTACTCTACAAAACACGGAAGTGAAATTCTGCGGAATGGAATGACGAAATAGCAGAATGGCGGCAACTACAAAACACTGAATAAAAAAAAAAATTATTTTTTGCTTCACAACACGAAAATTCAATCCCAAATTTTATCCCCTAAATTTAATATTCGACCCCACAACCGCAAACCTGGCTGAAATCATAATGCTTAAACACATTGTTTAAGCATTTGCAATATAGATCGCTTTGCTATTTTATAAAATGTCAAGTATCATTGAAAAAGGATACAGTTAAACAGTCTTCTGTTTAGCCATTCTTGATTTAAATACTAATTAATTTTTCTTTACAGTAGTCATTTTGAATAAAATTATTAAAATATAAATATTCAAAATAACTTATAAAATCACATTCACTACAAATTAGGCAACACTTAAATAATCGATTAAAAAAAAATCATTTTGTGTTTTTTTTTGTCGATAAAATAAAGTGAAATTTCTATACCTTAACGACTATCGTATCTGAAGTCCACTTTTCAAATGCTTTTTTTTTTTCATTATTTCATCACGAGGTGGTGTTAAATTGACCATGAAATTGTATAGTTGTAATGATGTTTATCAAACAATAAATTGCGTCATGTGATTTTTTTTAAATGATTTGTTTATCATTTTTTTCTAATCGTTTTTTTATTATGTAAAGAATTTATTCATCAATACGTGTCATTATTACATAAGTTAAAGTGACACGTTACGATAACTGATTACGAAATACTGTATGTAAACATTTTTTTATATTAAATTTAATTCTTTTAACGTCTGTTCTTTAATTTTACAATAATATTCAAATGTTTTTATAGGAATCCTAAAAAAGAAGTTTAAATTAAGAAATAAATTTACACTAATTTCAAATATAACTCACTTTTTAGACTCGACAGGAAAATCCTTCATCGGGTGACCTCCATCTATCGTCAAAACACAGCCAAAGATTATAACAAGCAACAAACACCACAGCTTCACTGCAGAGCCGTAAATCAAAGTGATCGGAAGCAGCCATTATTCTAAACAAAACCTAATGTTTTAAAAAAATATCTATTGTTTTAGCTGGAAACACGTTTAGTGTGTATTTCTTTTCGATGGCTTGCTTTACATCTTGCCCGGGCGGGATGAATCGCTACAAATGCTGGTTAATATTAACTCTGGAAGTAGAGTGAAAGGCAGAGTGGCCTTTAACATCAACTGTACTTCTTCACCCGGCCGCGACAGAAACACGGCTGACAACAAAATTAAACAAAGAAATAAAGACAACGGTTAATTTAATTTAAGATTACGACAGACGATATATTATAATATTTTTTTTTTAATTATAGCGGAGTCGTCAGCAAAACCGTTAAAGGTGGCTGCTAAACGGCCATGTACGATCAATAACACCGATACATGTCAGGCCAAAATGCCAAAAATATCAAATACTTACATGATATCGGTAAGAAAAGATTTCACATTGTCTAAAATTGAATATTATGCAATCTTTCAGATTTGTTTACTGCATTGTAAGTAAAAACTTACAAGCTGGATATCATACCCCACAGTGCGATAAAAGAATTAAAAATGCACAAAACAACAAAAACCAAAGATCACTAACAAAACAAAAATCCAAGAAAAGTCAACAAAAATAAAATCAAGAACAAGACTCAGGTTAGGCCTAAGTCCTTTGTCAGGACTAATGTTAGTTTTAGAGCAGTGAAGAAGCAGCCAATTAAAAAGAGAAAATAAAGAAATAATGAGAAAAAGAATGAAAGCAATGAAACCCCAAAATCATATAAAAAACTGAACACAAAAATAAAGTGGAAATTTAGAGCAGTGAAGAAGAAGCAAAGAGAGAGAGAGAGAGAGAATAAAAAAGGTTGTTGCATTGAGCAAAGCTGATGCTTTACTGATTTAATAATGTGATTAGATTTGCAAAGAAAACTTTTAACAATAGTCATAGATTTGATGCATCACATCATTATAAGCAACAATAAATATGACCATGAAATTGCATAGTTGTAATGATGTTTATCAAACAATAAATTGCGTCATGTGATTTTTTTTAAATGATTTGTTTATCATTTTTTTCTAATCGTTTTTTTATTAGGTAAAGAATTTATTCATCAACACGTGTCATTATTACATAAGTTAAAGTGACACGTTACGGAAACTGATTACGAAATATGTAAACATTTTTTTTATATTAAATTTAATTCTTTTAACGTCTGTTCTTTAATTTTGCAATAATATTCAAATGTTTTTATAGGAATCCTAAAAAAAAAAAGTTTAAATTACGAAATAAATTTACACAAATTTCAAATATAACTCACTGTTTAGACTCGACAGGAAATTCCTTCATCGGGTCACCGCCATCTATCGTCAAAATACAGCCAAAAATTATAACAAGCACCAAACACCACACCTAAAAAAAAAACAAAAAAAACAAAAAAAAAAACAATAACTTAGAAAATAAAAGTAAAAATAAAAGTGGAAATTAACAGACTCTTACTAATTCAAACAGCGCCACCTGTCGAGAAAATTCAGAAAATGTTTCTTCGTTGTTTTCGAGCGAATTTATCTCGGTCCATTTATCGAAATACCATTTTAAAATTTCCTTTTTTGATTTATCAATCTCAGTTTTGTCTTTGAAGATTGGCAAACCGGGAATATGCACAGCGTCTAAGAAAAGTGGAGTAAATACAAGATGTATACAAGTCTTAAAAGTTTACCTTGAAAATGGATCAACAACAAACAGTTAGCGACGTCATTAACATGATATCCAATATGTGCTACTTCCCAATCGACAAAAGTAGCTTCACCTAATTTACAAATAAAAACAATTTTTTTAAAATATCAAAATTGCAATGCAAACTTACCATTTTTTTTATTATAAACTACATTTCCCGGATGTACATCGCCATGACATAAAGTGATATTCAAGTCAAACTTCTTGCAATATTCAGTTATTTCATTAAACTCAGCTAGAAGCGTCGTTTTATCCACCAAACCCAAATTATCCGGATATTGATCGACCAATAATTGACTTCTTAGTGTAAAAAAATCAGTTTTGCTGTAATCTTCGCCTTCAATTTTTGCCGAATTAATTTGAGCCAATTTTTCAACCATTGCTCTAAAATAAATAATTAATCAAATTATTTTATACTTTATACAAATGTTACTCACTTAATGGCATTTCTGTCAATCTCCGGATTAACTTCCGAATCTTTAGTCACCATTGTTATTGGTCTACCTCGAACGTATTCGTAACAAAAACCATTGTTGAAAACAGCGCGGACTGGTGGGAATAAACCCAACTTGGCCATTTCCTAAAAAAAAATAAATAAATAAAATTATCAAATTTTTCTTCAAATATTAAAAACGGAAATGTATACAAAACCTGAACTATCTTTTTCTCGAATTCCGCGTTTACAATCCCAAACTCCTTAGCGCCAAATATTTTTCTCACTCTTACGGTAAAAGCATCATCCGGGTTGTCTTCACTGCAAACACGTGATGTAGAGCAGGAATACCCACCTGACAATGTCTAATTTTTATTGGCAAATTTTAATTAAATAAAATTAAATATTAAAATTTGTAATATTTATTACCTTAATGATAATTTTCTCCTCATTCCACTCAGGTTTAATTAGCTTAAACAATTTTTTTAAATCATCGTCGTGCGAGTTTAAATCGACGAAGAATTCAGGTAATTGCAACGCCATTATCGCTATGAAAATAAATAAATTATACCCTATAATTCTTTATATTGTAAAACTAATCAGCATTTATCTTATCTAAAATTTTAATCATTATTTTTTTAATTTTATTTTATCATTTATCATTATCATTTTATCATTATTTTTAACAAAATTACTTCACGCAGCTAATTGTTTTTAGTATTTAAAAAGTTATCATACACCTTTTGCACAATCTTACATAGAAAACAATACAAAAATTATAATAAATCTAATTTTGAAGTTGTTACCAAATCAAACAAAAATCTTTTGTTGATTACAATTCCAAACCATGTCAATTTTAAATTTCAAATGATAAATGATTACGAAAGATATTATTTCTTCCACATACAAGGTGAGAAACAAACACAATGACACAATGTTACTAAACTAAATTATACTACAAGTAAAATAAATAAAAAATACTAAAAATTAAATCTTTACAATGTAATTATTTTATTAATTTTTATTTAATTCTTAAGTCTACAATAGTATTCACATATCTTAATTATGTTGGAAGATGGAAATTGAATTGAAAGTGTAACTTTGTTTTTACACTCAATAAATTGATTTATGTAAAAAGAAAAATTACATTTTATTATTTTAAATTCAGTTTTAAAAGCCTTTTTTCTTTAATATTGCTGTAATATTCGTATAACTTAGTTATCATCCTGTATAGTGAATATAGATCAGAACAATAAATAAAAAAATGTCATTAAAAACCTCATTTGAAATGCAAACTCACGTTTTGTAATCAACTGGAAACACATCTATCTCTTCTTTACTTAGAATAGTTACAAAACTACCCATCATTATAATAAGAAGCAAACAAAATACCTGGAAATATAAAAAAACAAATTTTAACATTATTTACATATGAGTTGAAAATTTATGCAAATATAAATTTCAGCCATGTTATTGGCTAGATTTTTTATGACATCATTTCAGACATTTGAAACTCAATGCAGCTTTTATATTTACCAGTTCGAAGAAATCCACTTTATCTCGAAACTCTTTATATAATTCCTCGTCTTTTTCAAACAAATTCAACTCGCACCACTTAACAAAATACCACTTCATCATTTCCTCTTTCGATTTTTCCACTTCTTCTTTATTTTCAAAAGTAATTAATCCAGGAACATGTACAATCTCTAAAAATAAAATAAAAAATTTGAAATTTGAATTTCTTACAATATCTTTTAAACCTGAAAAATGCGTCAACCCCAGGCAATAAGCAACATCATAAACTTGATAACCAATGTGAGTCAATTCCCAATCGACAAATGTGGCTAAACCTAAATAAATAAATAAATAAATACAATATAATATAATACTTAATATCAAAATGGTGTGCTAAATCAATCAAATATTTACCTTTTTTCTCATCATAGACGACATTTCCGCCATGAGCGTCGCCATGACTCAGTGTTATTTGCAAATCAAACTTCTTAATATATTCAAATATTTCTCTAAATTCTGTTTGAAGTGTCACTTTATCAACACAACCCACGTGATCTGGGAAATCATTAGCTAGTATTGTATCGTATCTGATTAACAAGTCACTTTTACTGTAGTTTTCGTTTTCTAATTTAATACAATGAATCTCAGCGAGTTTTTCCATCATTGCCCTTAAAATAAAAACAAAAATCAACAACAATTTAAACAGCATCATTTTTCTTTCTCACTTTAACGCCATTCGATCAACATCCGCGTTACTTTCACCGTCTTTAATCACATGAATAATCGGCTTTCCTTTGATGTATTCGTAGCAATAACCATTTTGGAAAACCGCCTTCACAGGTGCAAACAAACCTCTTTTGCCAAGTTCCTAAATAAAGTTCAAATAAAATCAGTTTCTCTAAAGTCTGAATAACCTAAAATAAAAATCACACCTCAATGACTTTTTTCTCAAACAGTGCATTTGTGAATAAGTTCACACCATCTGCTGAATCGAAGAGTTTCCTCACTTTTACCGTAAAAGCGTCGTTCGTTTCCTCGTTAGAAACACGAGTCGTTAAACACGAGAAACCACCCGATAAATTCTGTAAAATATTCATAAATGGAATTAATATTTACTAAAGATTTTGCGATTTTCGTGAAATTAATTAATTTTGTCATCGATCACTTAAATAATCGATAACAACAATCACGTTTTTTGTCAACGAAAGTTATAGAAATTACTTATTACACCTTAAGAAGTATCTTATCTAGATTCCACTCCGGTTTCAGTATTTTAAATAATTTTTTGATGTCGGCATCAGCAGATGTTAAATTTATAACGAAAGCGGGTAGTTGTAAAGCACCCATTGTTACTTAATGAGAAATGTTGACATTATCATTATTTTTATTAAATTTGTTATCATTTTATCTATTCTTTTGTTGTTTATCTTACAAATTCAATTGTCAACAGTTTCTTTGTTCTGTTATACACACATGACGATAACATTCATTTTAAATATAATTCTTTTAATGTTGTCTCCTTAATTCTACGATAGCATTCACATATTTTAATAATTATGTTAGAAAATAGAGATTGAATTGAAAACTCAATAAATTGCTTTATGTAAAAAAAATTACATTTTATTATTGTAAATTCAGCTCCGGTTATGTTGCGGTTCGGTTACGTCGGTTGCAACCGCAATAACCGTGCTCTGAGAGCACGGTTATTACGGTTATCAAGATGGCTACGGTACCTCTTTACTGTTGAATTGTGCCTTGCAATGCAAAATGGCGGCAGCCATGTTGCTTGGCATTTTACGATTTAAATTGTTAAAAATTTATCAAATATAATAAAATGAGCTAAAAAAACTAAAATTATAGAAAAAACTAACAAACATGAAATTTAAAATTTTTATTTTAACAAATGGGGAAAATATTGTTTTTGTCACAACCGGTCTAAAACAACAACACAACCACTATGAATTGTGGGTAACCAATCCCTGACCGCACAGTTATTGTTCGAACACGCCCCAAGTTATCATTCTGTATAGTGAATATAGATCAGAACACCCAAAGAGCAGAGATGTGAACAGAACTGTAAAGAATTAAACACCCAAATGGCAGATATATATATATGAAATAAATAAGCGGAACAGAGGGAAGGACGATGAGGAACCGTTAAAAGAAATGTGCGGCAATATCATCATCAGAAACATTCAAGTTCGAATGTTCGAGATCTTAAGTCGTCTGCAACAGCTCTAAATAAACAAAGATGTGTTGCCTTGAGTAGAAAGATGAAGTTTAAAGCCACTCCTTTAGGGATAAGTCCCACGTTAGGCCCAAGTGCCAGAAGTTTAAAAGCTAAGCTTAAGTTAGGGCTAATGTTAGTGTTAGTGCAGTGAAGAAGAAGAAAAGTAGCCGAAAGAGAGAAAGAGAAAGAGGTGTTACCTAGAGCAAAGCTGATGCTTTACTGATTTAATAATGACATTTCAGTTGCAAAGAAACCTTACTACAATAGCATAACGTCATTGTGAGTAACAAACAACAATGATGATATATCAATAAAAGAAGCATGACATAACAAGGATCATGTACTAAAAGGCTTAAACTAGGGACAAAATATAGGCTTAACTAGAAACATATGAAATGTTTAAATATAAGTAAAAATAAGTTTCTATAAAGAAACTTAAACCTAATCTTAACCTAGAAAGTCTCTTTAGAAGGCGCAACAGTTGGGAAAACAGAATTAAAAACCATAAATTAAAAGCTGTGTAATTAAAAAGAAAAAAATGTTCTGTTTTTACAATTTAAAATAATATTTTTTGAGATTTTACTATTAGCAAAACATTTTTTTGTTTTAAAAATTTCTCATAAAATTTACTTCTTACTTCTTCTTGTCGACTTTTTTGAACAAAACACCGCAATTAAACTAAACAAAAAAAAAAAAAAAAAAAAAAACTTTACTCAGAATTTCTGATGTTGGTTTCGATTCGAACCTGCCAGTCAAAAAAATGAAGAATTCGTTGCGTACAGTAGATCCTGTATCGCCTGTCCCATTCACTGTTTCGTTCGACTTTCGCATTTTGATTTCATCACGGATAAATCGAGAAATTCAATTACGGTACACTTCTCGAGTTTATAGACTCATAAGAAATTAAATTAATTTCACAATATTTTAAATAAAGATTTACAACTAAAAGATTTTTTTCTAGATGTACACCGTTTCTAAGATTTGCGAGTTTACGTGGATTAACCTTTTAAAAATGGGTGCCATGTCGACTGGATCTATATAGTATGACAATTCAAACATTAAAACTTGTCCTACTTTTAATTTTGTTGCTACATTAAACAATAATAATTAAATTTCCTTACGAATCTTTCTAGAGACGCTTTCCAAGTTGGCACAAGCAGCTATTTGTCTTTGAATAATTTGATGATGATAATTTCATCTTTTGATGCAAGCTTCTGGCACAATCTGAAAATAATATTAATTTTGTCTTGATTTACTTTAGCCATTTTTCTAAAAGTAAAGGTAGAAAAATATACGGTAATAAAATGTTTTTATACTGTAACGTCAATTTAAAAAAATAAATAACCTTCAGCTTTCTTACAATGGCTTTAATCTAGTGTCTGAGTTTCTCAAAAGAGAGCAGCACTCTCCAGACGTTACAATAGGATGCGATAACAGGATGTGACAACCTCACTTTATCTCAATTTTATCAACTTAAAAACCAGTATGGTTAGTTTCAATATGGTTTTGTAATTAGTAATTACGTTTCAATATTGTGCCTAATTTCGAGTCATTAACTCCTAAGAAGCGATCAATCACAGAAATATCAAGTGATGGATAAGAAACACTTAGAAATTGAAGGTAAGGTATAAATAAAAAAAAAATTTAAATTTAATTTCTGATAAAGTTTATATTTAGGACATAGTCAAGAATTGATTGTAAATGATGAACATGAGTGTATTGAAGGAAGCATGCCAACTGTAAATGTGTACCAAATAGGTAGAAGTCATTTTAACAATAACTACTTGTAGAATAAAAAAAATTAAATAATCTTTTTGATATCAAGGCGCAGTTCAAAAGTTGACCTTTAATTCTGGAATAACGACAAGTGCCACTCAAGATCAGGTGCAAATACCATTAAACATAGTTTGGGAGCGAGGTTTGTTTAAGAAATCAGTATTGATATACAGTATTGTATAATAATAATTTTTTTTCTTTTTTAGAAAAACTTGATGTACTCAAACGTAAACTGCAGTTATTTTACAAAGATGCCACATTGCCTCTCGTACCTTGGTTGGATAAAGGGGAAAAAGACCTATTAATCAACGATTATTACATGGAATTACAATTGGACACATCCGATAAAACAATATCATTAGAATCGATATTCGATGACTAGAAACAACTACTCCGAAAAGAATACTTGTCGAAGGACAACCGGGTTTCGGCAAAACGACATTGGCAACGAAAGTTATCTACGACTGGGCGGTAACAAAAGATTACGTCAAACGTTTTGACTTAGCCTTTATGATACGACTGACGATCCTACAACATCGAAGCCTAAACGATGCAGTTGCAGCAATAATCAAACATAGTGGCTTTGGAAATATTAATAATCCATTGAATATTTTAAGTGAAAATGGTGCAAATGTACTTTTGGTTCTAGACGGTTTAGATGAATTACCAATAGATAAACGAATGACTATTTTACAGTTATTGTATAAAGTCGAGTTACCAGAAGCAACTGTATTAGTTACGTGCAGAACTGATTTGTTTTCGTTACATTCTACAGAACGCGACGTATTATTCGATGGATTTCCCAAGAAAATGATGTTTCATGACAAGAAGATCCAAATTTTAGGAATAAAAATCCAAGACAGAAAATTATTCCTCACAAAGTTGAAGATGGCAGACTCTGATGAAACAATAATGCCCAGTTGCACCAACAAAAGTTAAAATTTAAGCTGAGTTTAAGAATACTTTTAACATTGGTTAAACTCTAGTTAACTTTAACTTTCATTGGTGCAACTGGCCCTTAGACAAATAGAAAAATTAACCGAACCCGAAGCAGACATGTTCAGATCACCATTGTTGTTAATTCTGTTAGCATTCTTGATATCGAGTAAGAGTGACCTCACATCTCTGAAAACAAGAACAGAATTATTTAAGAGGCTTTTTAATTGCATCATCAAAAGCAGTTCAAAATCAAGTAACGATCATTTAGAAACGTTCGACTTGTTCCAAGTTGAATTACCACTTAACGATATTCAACAAACAATGGAAAAATTTGGTGAGATTTGCTTATACAGATTGCAATCGCAGTCAAACACCGATTTCCAATTCGAATGTTACAAACTAACAGAAAAAGTATATAATTTAGGATTCCTCAAACTTCACAAAGAAATAGCATTGTTTGAATCCAGTTTAAATCGCTTTGAAACCTTTCATCGCACCATTTTGGAATTCGCAGCTTCCTTTTATGTTTATGTCAAATTCAAGCAAAACTTACTGAAAAATGGTACACCTGGTAAATCCCTCGACAATATCCCATCGTTATTTATCAATTTTAATTTAACTTCCCTCGTTCTCCCCTTTCTCATTGGTTTGCTGGAAGATGACGAAGCAGTTACATTTTTCCAACATCTGCTACCCCAAG
>JAQFZP010003224.1:0-10846 GCA_034695745.1 Geophilus truncorum | reverse complement strand
AAAAATATAAAACCTAGACCAAGATTAATCTCCAGATTGAGAGCTTTCAAACAAACCTAAAATTATTAAAATCTGATAAACTGTTATCGAGAAATCAGGGTACTAGTACAAAATTACTAATATACGACGAATGCAATAGAAAGATAGTATAAAAAGTTACAAACTCGATGATATTCTTAAATAAAAAGTTGAAGTTCAAATTTGATATTAAGATTGCCAACGTCCAACTTTCTATTTGACTCAATTTTATCAATTCTTCTCATCACTACTTCTAGTGCAACTTATTGAGAATTCAACCAGCTTTTTCAATATTCCATTACTTAACTTTCCATAACACTACCAACATTTTTTCCAACAAAAACAAAAAACTGCCATAAATTTTTCTTTCCTTTATACTGAAGTCATGGTGTAAATACTTCATGAACCCCACATTGCTTTTTTCGAACATTCAACTTTATCGGATGCATCAGGCTGCACATGGTTTAAGGGACTGAAAAGAAAGAAAGAAAAAAAAAAAAAAAAAAACTGAAAATGCAATGTCATTTTCATGTTTATAATTTTTTTTTCTTGGTTGAGGCTGGGATGGGAGATAGGGGTTTGAAAATTCCCTAGTCAGATGCGTGTGAGCTTCGGATTCGGTCGGTCGTTTGCCGAGAAGATGAAATGTTGAGCCTACAGTCCTGAGTGTATTGACTTTATACGCTAAGCAGCTTTTCTGCAGGCAGAGAAAAGGAGCATTTTTGTTCGCTTCGATCGATCCGTTAAGTTTCCACTTTGTGTCACTGCGTGGCGTGCTTATGGCACGCATCCAGTGATAGAATGGAATGGAATAAAATAAAATAAGCACCCCGACTGACTGAGTAAACAGATTTTGTTTTCTTTTCAACTTGTTTTTGATTGACGGTGAATGGTGAAGAATACATAGGAAGAAGTAAAGGTGTGGGAGAAGTGAAGCAAAATGTAGTTTAAAACGTCAGTGACATAGTTTTATGTAACCTGTCACAAAACATTAAAACAACAAGGAAAATTAAAACAGACAGTGTGTATCTAGATTTTTCTTGAAAATTTACAAGAATGATGTTGAAAATGATGAATTAACTATTAGTGAATTTTCTAGAAATCAGACCACGAGAGACACATTCTTAACCAAAGGAAATTATGTTTAATGCTAGCTAAAAAAAAAAAAAAAGAAGTACTGGTATGTGGCAATACAAGTACAGTACAGTCGAACCCCGTTACAACGAAAACTTGCATATCCTTTCGAAATCTCAGTATATCGGTTAATTCTGTACTAAGTCGTTTCGATATAACGAAAGACTCGGTTTCTCGAGCTTCGTTATAACGGGGTTCGACTGTAATGATAAATGATAAATAAAAAATTATAAACTAAATGGTAGATAATTACAGAATGCTAAGCTTAAGGCTTGGGTTTATCAAGAAAATCAAAATGTGAAACAACTCTTACTGATAAAGGTAAATGAACCAACCAACAAATACAAAATAGTAAATAAATTGATACCAGTAACAAACAGAATTATAATAAATAATAATTATAGAATTTTAATAAAGTCTCTAAAAGAGCAGTGTTGTAAATGTTACAATAATACTTTGTTACAGTTACATGTAAGAAAAAAGTACCGTAACTACTTGTAGTTATACTATCTGTACTGTTACTGTAACTATAGAGAAAATTTGATTAGAATTATTATAATGAGGAATCAGAAAAGTGCTAAAGAGTACTATAAGCAACGCATATATACGGGATCTCTGTCATCCTGTGTTCTTTATGCTTACGGTAGCGCTCAAACTTCCACATGTCATGTTATTTCCAATGAAATGAGCATATGCAGCAAACAAGTCAAGTTTTTGTATTCTTTAACTTTATTTAGTCTAAACTTTCTAACATTTGTGCATAAACAATCAGACGAAATAAGTTGTAAAAAAATTAAGCATGGTTAGAAGTTGATGTGCTAAAGCAAGCTTGAAGCATGCGCAGTAGCATTTAAACTATTTTAGTCTCTATAGCACATTTGCTCTTTTTGGTTTTTCTTATTGTTCTTGACTTTTGTTACATTTTGTTACCGTCATCCATGATCTTTAGTTCGTAAGACACGAAACTCTTTGTAAAATATACAATAACATAAGTTATGACGATTATAACATGTTACTATATGTGCTATAACCTAAAATGGTAAGTTTAGAACAATGATGATAAACAGTTATACTGTGATGTAAACTTTAAGGGCCAGTTGCACCAATGAAAGTTACAGTTAACTAGAGTTTAACCAATGTTAAAAGTATTGTTAAACTCAGCTTAAATTTTAACTTTTGTTGGTGCAACTGGGCATAAGACTTTTTAATAGTTAATTGCAGTTTAAGTAATGTAGTTTTCCATTGACTTTACCTAAGACCACTCAATTTCTGCTGCTTTACTCAATTCTAAACAACAGCTGTACAGAAATCATTATACAAATAAGAGTCATTTGTAAGAATGTCACACAGCAAGTTTGAGTTTGCCAAAGGTCAATACGAGCACAAGGCAAGAAAATGGAAATTTAACGGGAATTCATTATTCGCTCTCTGCATACAAAGATGGCTTGAGGCTTTGCATAAACTTGGTGAATTTTTGTTGAAACAATATTGGAAGTGCTCTTTGTGGGGAAAGTTGAACTTCTTTTAATCGATTTTTTTTGTTTAAAGACTATCAAAACATCATTTTAGAGTAATTTAATTATTTGAATTTTTTCCGTCTTTAACGGTTATAAAATTAGAAACTGGATGACCATCAAGATGAGGTCAGAGGTCAAATCTGGTAACATTAGTAAATTGATTACAAGGTTTTTTTTTTCTCCCACAAAGTAAAAATTTTGTTTTTTAAAAAGTTGTATAAACAAAGTTAAATTTTCACTAAATCCTCAAGTGTAAGAAAGCGTATCTTTATTTAATAAAAATAAAATAACACAAAAATAAAACAAATAATGTTAACATTAAACTCGAAAAAGTAGGAGTAGGAAAAGGAGTAAAGAGTTGACAATGGGACTGTAGAAATGCAGAATATGAACTGGAAGAGCGGCATGAGAATTGAAACTAGTAGTCAGCGAGACCGTATGCATTTTCTTTAATTCTGGGGTTTTAGGGTTAACTACAGTCGAGTCCGCTTATAACGACATTTAAGGGACTGCCCAAAAAATGTCGTTATAACTGATTGTCGTTATAACCAGATTATTTAGCATTGCTTAAGTTAGGGTGGGGAAAAATAAAAATGTCGTTATAAGCGAGGTCGTTATAAGCGGACTCGACTGTATTATCTATTACCTTAGGTTTCAGTATGAAACTTTTGTAATTATTCTAGTGTTAGTGTGTTAATTGTTGTAACCATTGTAAGTTAGTGTGTTTTATTATTTAAGGCATTATTTAAGATTGTTATCAATATTGTATTGACTTTTTTTTTTTTAAGTATAGTTTGTAAGTTAACCCTTCGATTACAAGCCGTGTGGACAGGTTGTCAGAAACCCAAACTTGAATAGGAAATATTTTTTCTTAAAAGATTAATTTTTTCTTTTGGACTTTGAAGTTACATTTATAACCCGCATTCTGCCAAAATTTTGTTTTAAAATTATTATTATTATTAATTAAGTTATAACTTTTGCAAATTTTTTGCCCCTTAAAATCCTATGAGAGATATTTAGTTAGGCTGCCCAGTAAAACGGAGAAGAGAGTGAGAGTAGGTGATGACCTATTTCAGTCTATTACCTAAAAGGGTTGTGAGTGGGTTGGATCAGGTGAAAAAGGGCTGTCAGGATTGGTCAGTTATACCCTCTCTATAGGCAAACGATAGAAAATGATTTTTTTGTCTTTAACGACTCTTCAGCTCCGAGGTAGGGATTTTGTAGACACCTTCTCATCGTTGCTCGTAATCGCCATAGGATTAAGTAGCTCATAATCGAAGAGTTAAATTAGTAAAATTGGAAATTCTCACACTAGAAAATCACCTTTAAAATAGGCTTATTAAATTAATAAGCCAAATTAATTTCATTAGAGCAATTTGCATATCGAAGTAGAAAATTAGCATTTTGTCGGTAAATTATTAGCCAAGTCATTATAAAGCTGAAATAAATCCAGATTTAACTTCACCTTGTTTGATTTAAATTTAATTACATTTGAAAGAGACTGCACAAGCCAAGATTTATGTGGCTTGAAATTTAATTCAATGTTGAGATATGGAGGCAGCGAGAGAAAGAAATGGCAACTTAATCGTAAAATCAATTTAAATGGAAAAAGTCCTTAATGTTACTTGTTTACTGCATGTTAAAGGACTGGCATGATGAATTAACTGACACTTTTTCCTTATTTTTAAGCTGAGAAATATGAAAAGTGTAGATTGATGGTCGCCGCTTGACACCGGCAACAAATTACGCTCTGTGATATTCAAGGCACATTTATCGCTTAAAGGGAACATGAAAGGAAGTTTTTTACTTTTTCTATTTTTTTAGATGGTTAGGTTTTTGAATGAATTATTTTTTGAGCTTTTGCAGTGTGATTTTGTTGTGGTGCAATAATTTTTGTCAAGTGCTATTTTTATGTGTAGTTTATATGGGAAATTGGTCTCTTGTGGGCAGTTTTGAATGTTTGCAGGTTATGTTCCTGCATTAGCAAGAATTGCTTTTTATATTCACAAAGGAATAAAAGTGTGGTGATTGCTTGATGGCATACTTAAGTTTTAATGCTCAACTGTTTGAGGTAGAAAGTGGTTAGTAATTCTTGATACTGCCAATAGATGGTGCTGATTTCTCATAGTGATGTAAATTATACTGGTATTTTATTAGAAGAATAGATTTGTGGATAGGACATTTGATGCTGAAACTCGGGAATGAATCGAGAACCCATACAAGTGATCAGTTGCGGCACTAAAAATAATTTTTTTTATACTTTATATAGCTTTTTAAAAATTATTTTTTGTTTTTTATATAAATTGGAAAGACAGTTTTTTTCAAATGATTATTTTTTAATTTGTTCTTATTTTTGTCTTAAAATCAATTTTAAGATGATAAGATGATTTAATTTTTGAATGCAATATTGAAACCTGACGTAAAAAAGTATTGGGATATGATATCGACATCGCTACTACGGCATAAATGAGTACTGGTATCAGTGATTTCTCAATACAAGTAGAAATATATTTAGCACTTTACCACTAAATTCCACCATCTCATCTCATCTCATCTCATCTGATCTTCTTTAACAACAAAACAGCAATCTCCCTTATAAAATTGAAACCTCTTAGGAGCAATATCCGTTCTTCTAACGCCAATTTCCGGACGCTACAAGAAGTCGATGACCCCGCCGTGGCCTAACATCAAAAATTGAAGCAAGATTGTGCACCATAGGAAAAAAATGTAGAAAAAAAAAGTTGGTGTAAAAAGTCAGAAGAAAGATTAGGTTGAATAATGAACCAACAAACGTGGTACGTGAGCCCGAAGCGGATCCTTTGGCGCGGCGCCAAATCACATTGATTTTAAAGGTTTTACACACAGTTGTCGTTCCATACTCTTGGAGGTGCTGCACTTCCATTTCTGGCGAGATTAGCAAGTTAATTGGAAACTCGATGGCCCAGAACCATCTTCGGGTCCTTCGCAAACTTCTTGCCGTCGTTTCATTCTTTCGAGCACCCGTTTGATCATGGCAGCAGAAATTCAATAGGCTTGGTGCGGATAATTTTTTTCCTCCACCCAATCAGAGTGACACCGTGTTGGGTGTGAGACTGAGCCACGTGAGAAATCACCTGCCACTCGTTTCCTGCCAAACTTCTTGATTGGACAAAAGATGAGTTTTTCGAACGAGGTTTTAAAGGAGGAGTGGGAGGAAGTGGATGTAATGGTTAAGGCTGACAGTTGACTGCTTTGTGAAATACAGGGACAGGGGTCATCAATTGAAACAAAAATTTATAGGATGTGGAAGAGGCTTTAGTAAAGAGAAAACAAAACAAAGTGAAAAGAAAAATTTTCTATGTGCACAACTGAACTGGAATTGGAAATATCTTTGAATCAAGTGCATTGCCTTTCCAATGTTAACCTAACTTTTTCTGGAATTATACAAGTATAAATTTTCCTGTGTGCGTTTTCTAGGGGTTTGGTAAGACTTACAAGTGAAACGACTGTGTATGCGTTTTTCCAGTTCAGTTTTGCTAATAGAACTTGCAACTTCAAATGCTGTTTTCGCAACTTTGGATTATTTCTGACAAAACCAAGGCCAGATTCAAACGCAGCCAAGTAGCTCCTGAATCTACTTATTTTTTTGTAGAAAGCCTGGTTATTGTTTCTATGAGTGTTTGGAGATTACTACGATGGCTGATTGTCGACAATCGGTTCTGCAGGGTTGTCGGTGTTTTGTCTGTGTTCGAAAAGGGCATTTTGCATACAATTGTGATTGTCGTGGCAAGTTGTGCTCACAGTATAAAGGTAGACATCGTCGTCTGTTGCGGGCAAGGAAACAGCATAGTGTAGTTTAACTCCACTACTGAACCAAAAATCAGACCGAGTGAGAA
Organism: Geophilus truncorum; assembly: GCA_034695745.1. Classification (NCBI taxonomy): domain Eukaryota; kingdom Metazoa; phylum Arthropoda; class Chilopoda; order Geophilomorpha; family Geophilidae; genus Geophilus; species Geophilus truncorum. The sequence continues at coordinate 4,302 of JAQFZP010003224.1, read as the reverse complement.
TAGCTGTATTTGTGTACAATTAAGCAAGTTTCACAATTGTGTTCATATTACACTTGCAGGTATTGTTTTTGCCACAAAATGTAAATTGTGGGTAATATTTGCAGTTGTGCACTCAGAAAGGAAAGAATTGTGCAAGAAGCAAGCTGCTTGGCTTGTTTCTGGCTAGCATAGGATCAGAAGAAAGTGGGTCGTCACATTTATGCTTCACTGAAGCTTGCTTGTGATTGGCTGGTTGTTTGTGGACAAGTGTGAGTTTATGTAAACACACGCGCAGCTGTGATTGCATTACTTCCATTGCAGTTGTTGTTCTGCTGCTGTTAATGTGAATACTATACTGTAATTCGAGCTTTATAGTAGGTGGGTTTTATTCACTTTAAATTCAGTTTAAATCAAACGTCATATTTTATCAGTTAGATCGAGGAAAATAATAAGTTTACCCAAGACAACTTATTTAAACTGTATTTTATACTTGAGCAAAAAATAAACATCTACTGTGTTAACATAAAAATAGGTGCGTTCAATTTCGTTAAGGCAAAGTCCCTTAACTGCCTTAACTGCCTTAAACGCCTTAAAAGAAGGAAGTGACGTCATGTTTTGGTTAAGTGACTTTGCTGGACTTTACCTTAAACGCCTTAACTTTAAGGGGCGCTAGGGGTTACTTTTTTGCCTTAACCAGGTGACTTAAGATTTGACCAGCGTGGTTGCAACGTGGTTTAGAATGGAAAACTCCAAAAAAAAAAAACAAAAAGAAGTGCAAATCGAGCATGGACAAATGATGAGGAGCGATAAATTGCTCATATCTAGGAATTTTCATTGTGTTAAGTCACTTAACTTAAGTCAGATTTTTAAAATGTGTTCATTCTTAAGTGACTTTTCTTTCACTTATTTGACTTAACTTAACTTATGTTAAGTTTTCCTTAACGAAATTGAACGCACCTACTATATTGTCAATATACCTATAATTCATTTACACATCTTGTGTTAAAGAAATTCTTGGGTTTTGATGTCTATGGTAACAAAACAAAAATCTTTACAAAGGAAGAGTCCATGCAACAAGATTAATAAAAGTTGTTGATCAACAAAGTGAAAATAAACATGAGAACCTCAGATTTCCAGAAAAATAGAAAAGAAAAGTAAGAAGTGAGGAAAGGAGAGAAAGATAACCACTATGTCCTATTAGGTAACTGTAATTGCATCTTGTTGTAATGTCATAAGATTTGGATGTTTTGCTCCTGCAGCATGATGTTTCATGCTGAAGTGGAGCTAACAGTGCAAGACGATATCCTTGCTTTTGCTTGTTTTTGTGTTTTGATGTTGTTGTTTGCTTAGGATGAGATTGTGTTAAGTGGAAATGGAGTTGGATTTATCTCTAGTTTTCTGTCTGATGTTTCCGGCGATTCGACACGCTAGGTTTAATTAAAGATTGAAGATTAGTTGTTTTTCACGACGACTTTTTCTTGAGCTAACATTGATGTTTGCAAAGTTTCCTCGGTGAATCAACGTGCGTAAAGATTAAGTAATGCACTGTAAATTCAAACATTCAAAAAAAAAGTGCATTATTTTTAATGAAACCTTAATTTCAGCTGTTTATATTGACTGTACACAGCAGTAGTTATTTTCAATTTTTCCATTTTTCACCACTAGATGGCACCAACACCATTAATTTGAACAGCTCCAAAATGAGCATTTCACGACGAATCGCATCGCTTTGACAATGTGCAGTCAAATGTCTCTTTAAATATTTGTTTACATATTCATTTCGTGCCTTCGCTATTGATTTACCGAGGGAAAGTTAACCAGACACCGCACGCGTGATTTCGATCAATTTACTTCCACCTCTCGGTGCCAACGCCAAAGTTTGCCAACTTTTTTCCCATTTCCCCTTCCCTCCACTCTTTGTTTATATTTTTCCAGCCAATTAATAAGAAACACTTAGAGGAGCCATATTTTTGTGCCATTTAGTCTGAAACTAGTGGCAACATCTCGGTCGCCGATTTAATGAAACCTTCAAAAGAGAAGCACACACACATGTGATGTAATTATTTGAGAAAATCTAATTACATTTAGGCCGTGGTGAAATTTAATTATTCGAAACCCGCATTACAAAGCCTTCTTCATTTTATATACTTCTTTTTCCAATACTGTTCTCCTGAATGCGAAATTAATATTAACATTCGTCGTTTGCCGCTTTTCCACGAATAATTTTTTCTTTTCTTGTTTACAAAGAATTTTTTTTTTTTTTATTATACATTTTTGCAATTTTTATTTGGAATCAGAAGATTTAATTTTTTTCTGTAGAAGGGTATTTGTTTGGGGGGGGGGGAGGGTGGAGGGGTTGGTGGAGAAATGCTGGCAAGTTCTCCCTTTTGTTCAACCTTTTCCAATACATTTGCCGGTGAAATTTCCATCAATTTGTGTCATAAATTCCAAGCAGTTCTAAGGAATTGAATAATGGAAATTCACTTCTCTTCCTTTTTTGGTCTCTTTTCTTCCTTCAGTTTAATAATTCGTGAATTTATTGTGAAGGGGAAGATGGGAGGCTCTGTGGAAGGTGTGGGAATAAAGTGGAAATAGGATCTGGGCTGTTGAATTTTTTCTTTTTCTGGATTGAATTTAAATTTGGAAAAAAAAATAATCTAGTGCAACATGTGCGGTGTGTTTAACATTCAGTAGGAAAAGATAATTGTCAATTTTTACTAATTTTAGGCTTTTCTACAACTTTACATTAAACATATAAGGACGTGTCATCTCTTGAGATTATTTGTAACCTCATCTTTTAATTTCATGTAATGTCTTATTTAATCATCAATTGTAAATAAACTCAGTCTTTATCAATGTAGAATTTGATCAAAAATCTTGACAAATTTTAAGTTTAAGATCTGCAACTTTTGCTTATTTTAGTCATGTTTTTCTTCCAAAGCATTTTGAAAGACAGTCTGCCAGCTTTTAACAATGCTCATCATCAAAAATTGATCAACATTTAATATTGTTACTGCAAAACAAATTTTTTAAAAAAATTTCAAAACCCCGTTTTATCCAAATGAAGAAAAAGGTGACTAAAATAAACAAAAGTTGCAGATCGTAAACTTAAAATTTCTCAAGAATTTTTGATGTTAACAATAGTTAAAGTGAATGTTTCTAGACTAATTAGAGGGTGCTCTACAACATTCTAATTGGGATTTGCATTTTATCTTTTACGGTATAGAAGTTACAGAATGACCATGAAGATGACATTTAAGGTCAAAGACAAGATTATCATTGAATAGCCCACCCCCACATTAGTCATGAACCTCTGCGACACCATCTTCCTAGGTGTGACCGTTTACTAGATATCTGGGATGCAAGATATCTTTGGCTCACCCTGTATATTGCTGTCTTAGAACTGAAGCTTTTAACGTTTGTTAACATGAAGTTAGTTTAATCCTATTCGTCAATTGAGATTGGCGAAAAGAAAACACTTCTAAAAACGCTCCAGTAAAGCCAACTTAAAATGATTAATTTGTTTGGTCGCAGGAGAAATCTGTTAGTAGAGGACACACGACTGCAAATGAAGTGAAAAGTGTTCTGGTAAAGGAAACAGCTTGAAACCTCCAGCTGTGCAGCTTTCTCACACCCTCCTCCCTCTTTTCCTGCCTTTCATCTGTGTATACACATACCTTATACAGTATTGGACTTGGGTTCGTGCGAGAATGTCGTCAAATGAACTTGGCACTCAACGGGCACGAATTCCAATATCCATTCTAGCATTGCAGGTAGTAGAGGGCAAAATTGATTTTTTTTTCTTTCTTTTGGGGAATAAAAAAATTGAAGTGGTGATAATCAGTCGTCTTGGCATTTCTTCACATGTAATGTGAGGGAAAATAAAGAAGGGAACAGTGGTTCAATTTTTTAAACACCCATTTGGCAATGGGTGATGACGTGCTTGCAGTTCTGTGACAAATTGTCTTCTGGTATGTGTTGTGAAGTTGTATAAAAGAGAGAAAGGAAATATTAACTCTGTATTGTGTTGTGAGATAAAGAGATATTACAACTAGTGTTTTTTATGGGAGGATATATAAATAAGGTTAGATACTGCTGGAGACATATAATAAAAGTGTGTAAATTTCTTGTAAATTTTATTCTGCATGCCATAAATTATTAAGTATTTTTGTACAAGAAATTTGAACATTGTCTATAACTTTATTTTTCTTGAAAATTGTATAGTATAATTTGATGACTATTTATAACAAGTAAACACCCGTGGAAATCCACGGATACAAAAAATTAAGAAAAATTAAAATTATAAAAAAATAAGCAAAAATC